>JAUCNO010000460.1:6335018-6346422 GCA_032353835.1 Enteromius viviparus
TTCAGTTTAGGGGAAAAGAGGAGTTTTCCCATAGCGTCTTATCAGACGCAGTACGAGTGTAATGTCGAAAGGGAACTTTGTTTGTTGTGATTAAATTACACTTGTTTAACACACTCTAAATAAACAGATTACTTATTGGAAGTTTACATTTTCGCGCTGTTGTGACGACGCGTGACACGTGACAACATCAATATGGCGGATGTAGTACGTCTGAATTCCATACTACTCACATTCATACTATATAGTACCTACTGTTTTAACGGTCGAGTAGTAAGTTCGATTTTAAATGTAGTACCTACTGAAGCAGTATGCGATTTCGGACGCAGCACTTGTGATTGGTGGTTGTGTCTCTTCAGATGGTGCTGGTTCTGGATCAGGTGACTGTGATGGTGTGAAAAGTATTCTCATAGCATCATAATAGTGAGGTTTATACACTGATGTCACATTTTTGCTACGTTTCTGTATAATTTCAGTTGTATTGCTGTTTATAGAGGGACAGGTTGTCCTCTGAACCAAAAATATCTTAATTTGCGTTTCGAAGATTAACAGAGGTCTTATGTGTTTGGAACGACATGAGGGTGAATTAATGACAGAATTTAATTTTTTATAGCTATATTAGCGTCCACACCAGCAAACAATATAGTCTGTTCATTTTAAGCTTATGCGCATCTGTCGCTTTAAATTCTCAAGCATGTGATAACAGGGTTGATTCTGATTGGTTGTCAATGTTTATATCGCTCATCAGCTAGAAAAAATGTTCTGAAAATGATTCTCTGTGCCTTTATTTTTATATTTGTGGTGTGGACGCTGCTATTCTTTAATTTAATAACTATTTTTAGAACAATATTGTTATCTTTATCGTTATAGTGCTTGGTGTGAGCGAAGCTTTACATTATAGAATAGAACATTCCAGACTCTGTTGTTTTGACTGCCTACAATATAAGATTAACAACACGATTTTGAGTTCTAAAACTAACAGGATGTTTTTTATAGTACAATGAACTCATATATTTGCGAATGTTGGTTTCTGCAGTTTGTGACTACTTTAAAGAAGGAGGGAGTAGGCTCAGGAACTATCATGTGCTTATATCACCCAAAAACAACGAATCTCAAACTGTCAGAGCATATGTACTAATCACTAGACCATAACCTCAAGGACATGATGTTATTTGACTCCCGGAAACCGCACTTCTGTGTAAATAAACCTGTGAAGGCTGAATACTGTTGCCATCACCAAACACTCAAGCAATTAGAGTCAAAGTATAAATTTTGATGCTTTAAATATGGATTAAATGCCAGAGTGCTGCACACAAGACAACTTCACAGGAAGCCTTTTAAGATTACAGCCTTTCAGTGATAAGAGAGTCATTACTGGCAAAGGAAAGGAGTTATTCTATCGCTCTATCTTTCAAAAATTAGAACGCATATTTAGTTTTTTAACTTCAGTGCAGAACCCTGTCTCATGATCAAATATTTTGCAGCAATAATTGAAATATGTGAAATATATGTTTTTTGCTTCGTTATATACACAAGCAAAACAAGGTTTTTTCATAGTTTATTTGTATTTTTCTTCTTGTTTTCTCAGTCTGACTCAGTTTTGTTACAGCTACCATCCTCCTACAAAAAGCTTGTACATTCTCTCTGAGCTACAAAACAGAGTAACAGCACAGAGGATTATCAAATTATGTAGAACGTTGCTTCCAGCCAGGACATTTGTCAGCCATCTGCTCTGCATCTGAGCTGCTGTCTACATTTTGCTGTCCATCCAAAAATAAAATCCAAAGACATACTGTATACCAGCGTGAACATTTGAAGTTTTTGTTTTTATTACAATGCTGTACATGCGCCTGTATTTGCTCACAGACACTGTTAGCTGATCAGATAATATCTGGATATTCAAAGTTTGTTTAAAGCAAAGAAGGCTTGTCTTTCTTTGGGCTTCGCCTTTGTTTAAGTTGAGCTATTTTTTTTTTTTCTGTTCACATTTTAGATGAACATTTTGGACTGTTTTGCATATTTGACTGGTGTTCTAACCCCAAAAGGGTCTCGCCCCTATTTTGATAGCTCCGCCCCATCGCCCCATTTTGCTAAATCATACGTATGATTTAGCAAAAAAATTTTACGAATTGCCATGAGACTGGGCTGATCTTTAACAATGAACAATCATACTGACAAAGAATATATATATAAATATTAAATATAAATTGGGTTTGTGTACATCATAGAGAAAAAGTGCAATGACAAGGTTAAATATTTTTAAATACTCATAATATTCATATAATAATAATGCATCATAAAAAAAGCCTGAGAGATGAGAAGGGGGCTGTATTGATTCTATTACATCAACGCAACCTAGGCAACGATTAGTTCTGTGAAACAAAGCAGAACCAATGTTACATCATCTGCACGCGTGTGAGCAGCGCAACAAATCTCAGACAGTAAACTGCTGCCGCGTTCTATTTATGACATATTTTGACACTGATTTTCAACAGTTGCATTATCGGGTCCATTGTAGGCAGACTTTAGCTGTCACTCGACTCAGCTGTTCACTTAATGCTCTCTCCTCCACATCATTAGTAGACACGCCCCCTTATTGCTGATTGGCTACAAGTTGGCCCCAACTCTGTTTGAAAAATCGCTTACCCTGCCTTTTACATATTAAGATATTGCGTCATGTTTAAAAACAATATAGACTACATATAGAGACTACATTGTTTTTTTTAAAGCAAACAAGAAAAATAATTTTATTGTGTTATGCCAAGTTCAGACTGCATGATTTTAGCCCCGATTTTGACTTGCCGAAAGGTTTTGAGAAATCGCTGACAAATGCCGAAATCACAGGCAAATCAGTGCAGACGTGTCGACGATTCAGAATCATGCCGTGTGAAATGTGTTCTGACTAAATAACATCGGCAATTACCTACAGCCAATGAGAGAGCAACAACCAGGGCAGGGGGATGTTGGGGGAGGAGTTACGAAGGTAATTATCCTCGTCCATAATCTTCTTTTCGTTGCAAATGAGCGCACATGCAATCTGTATGGCAAGCTTATTTTGCTTGCTATTATTTTTAATAATAATCCCAGTCTCACGTGAGAACTCCGGTCTTGCACACGTGACCTTGCGTTGTTTCCATGTCATTTATTGCGTGGGTTTGCCAGTGAGACAAAGTTGTCGGCGATTCTTCCTATTGTAAAGTCATTCAGTGTGAACACAGCAGCGACTGAATGCTACCCCAGATAGTCATACAATGTGAAAAGATCTGTGACGCGACTACTTTGAAAACCGTGCATCTGAACTCGGCATTAGTTAACTGTTTTTTTTTTTTTTTTATTTAATCAAAATTACCCAACTGCACATTGATTGAGATTAACACATATGATGTATGTGTGATATGTATGTATGATATATTATGTATATGCTAAATCATATATATAATATATGATTTAGCAAAAATTTGTACGAATTGCCATGAGACTGGGCTGACCTTTAACAATGAACAATCATACTGACAAAGAATATATATAAATACATTGGGTTTGTGTACATCATAGAGAAAAAGTACAATGACAAGGTTAAATATTTTTGAATACTCATAATATTCATATAATAATAATGCATCATAAAAAAGCCTGAGAGATGAGAAGGGGGCTGTATTGATTCTACTTAATCATAAAACAAATGGGCAGTTTTTCAACAAGACCACAAAATGAACAAATTCCATTAGCATCAAAATATTTACAGATACATTAGCTAAACCAGTCGCTCATATATTTTAAGCTGTTATGCTTATTAATACATGTCATATGATCATATGATAATGTCAACAGGCCAGTGAGTACAGTTTCGAATGCAGTGCTCTTTTTATTCAGTTTTGCATTAAAAATATCTTCATGCTATGTGATCATTATTTAATCATGCAGTATGAGATCTAAAGGAAGAATGTCATTAGCTCAAATTGAAAATCAGTAAATATAGATTTTACTATTGCTACAGTATGTTGAAATTGCTCGTGAATTTCACAAAAAAAAAAGTTAAATTCGAAATAAATATAAAATCCTTAAATAGAAAGACTATCAGTACTAACGGTTTTACAGTGTACATTTTTTACACATATTTATTTCCATATCGTGTGCAATATCCATGTTCTAATGCAGAAATAGTCAGAATAGCGTGGTAGTAGGACATTTTAGCAGATTTTTTTCATTTCTTTTTTTTTTTTTTTTTTGAAACTCTCTCGATTAGTTGACAACTTCATGCATTTCTCAACTGAACGATGTTAAATGCTGCCTTTTCTAACTGTTCTATCGTCATGCACCCATTTACAGTTACATTTTGTCCTGTCATTACTTCTCCAGCATTTCTTCTGAAAGGAGGCCATTTTCATCTTGTTTTAATGGATAGGTTACCATGGCACTTATTAGGAATCCCTCTGTTGTGCCATTAAGGTTCCTGAAACGGAATTAAATTCCT
Organism: Enteromius viviparus; assembly: GCA_032353835.1. Classification (NCBI taxonomy): domain Eukaryota; kingdom Metazoa; phylum Chordata; class Actinopteri; order Cypriniformes; family Cyprinidae; genus Enteromius; species Enteromius viviparus. The sequence continues at coordinate 6,339,490 of JAUCNO010000460.1, forward strand.
GATAATGCAAATCCGAGAACTTAAAGAGCCCTTTTCTCGCTCCGCTTCCATGCGTCACCAAATAAAACCCACTCACCCCATTTTACCAACGGCAGAAGTGTGTCATGTTTATGATGTGTACATCTTTAGATCCTCAAGGGGTTCCTGTGGCTCAGTGCACTTAAACAAGTGCAGGTTTGTTATTTCACAGCTGTCGGTTAGTATGCTGGGCTCTGACATGTTTTCTGTTTCATATATCATTTCAGCCTAAAGATAAATGAACTTCACGTGCTGTTCTGGTGTGTTGGGGATTGTAATGGCATGGTAGGCTTTGCGTTACAGCTTTTAATATTGTGTTTATTTAAAGGGTGTAGGAGGACTTCAATACTCACAACCCCCCGAGATGATCCACATGAAAATACAGTCTATGAAATAATACTCATTTTGCCTTTTTTCTTTATTGAGAGTAAATTAAAAATGTATTTTGATGCTAAATTTTGCTGCCAAATATTGAACTTATCTAAACTAATATCAAACTTAACTAAACTAAATTTGATAAATAAAAAATTGACTGTATCCTATTGTGTGACAGCAAAAAATGTAGAAAAACAGACGAGAGAGCAGGATCGCAGGAACTCTTTGAAAGTAGGACGCTTCCTCTATCGTTCTCCAGAACTCGCTGAGGGGGTCTCCTAGATAGCTCAGAACGGCGAAGGCTCTGAAGCACAAATCTGCATGTGCACTGCACTTGTTTAATTTATTAATAAATATTAATTTATTTATTTTATTTAATTTTATTTGGATTAGCTTTTATGCTTATGCTTATTTTTTTTTTTTACTTTTTAAAACAAATTTAATTTAATCAACAGAATAAATTGCATTTTTGGTTTAAAAACTACACTTTTAAAAGATATTTTGTTCTCTTGACCATACAGTCATCTGCATATTACTGCATATACAGTATGGCTGAAATGGCTGAAAATTAACATTTGCATTGGTTGCCAGGGTGGTATTTACGGCAGGGGTGGCATGCCTCTGTTTGAGAAGCCAAGTGACATTGTTAGAGGCTGATAAAATAGGCAAACACACCGGTTCATTATCAGGCAGGATAGAAGGGCAGCGGTGCAGGATAAACTGGATGAGAGGGCAGCGGTGCAGGAAGGAAGGGCAGAAACGACACACACACACTTCAAACATCAAGAGTGCTGACTTTTCACCCGCGACACACACACACCAAAGAGCCTCCGGTTTGCTGCCATGAATTGGTATTTGCTGGGGTGTGGAAATTCATCCCAGTGACTGTGGCTTTCCGTTATTTGAGATGGTAGCGCTTCACACTCAAACGTGAAACTCCGCTTCCTGAAATGTCTGGTCTGAGATGATAAATGGAAACATTTCTAGAGTGTTTTCGCAATTTCATAATCGGGTCACAGCCGATGCGTCATTTAGTGAATCGTTCTCAGCACGACCCAAAATACTCTGAATCCTCCAGGAATTCTGTCACGCATTCCTCAGGAGTATAAATGGAGCACCTCAAAAGGAAAAAAAATTGCAGAGCTTGCAGAGAACATGTTATTTATGTGGTTTGTATTGAAACCGGTTGACCAGTCAGGAGTATTTCATTGAACATTTGCTATTTTCAGTTAATGTAATTGGGATAGATGTAGTATGCAGCTGGATAAACATCAGTGATGCTATAAGGACATTACCTAAACCCACAATGATTTCAGTAAACTGAGCAGTGGATTTCTAGTTCCCAGCATGCTTTGCATATACATAGATCATGAGAATAAATGTTGAAATTAAATGCTGTTTCATGCATTTTTAGTAAAAGGAAAGACCTTTTATAGTTTGTTGTTCAGTTATATTTGACATGTAAAAGAGTTTGTTGATTTTTGATGTTACCATCATGGTGAAGTGTAGACCTTGTTGTGAAGCTATAGCTACATGAGTTGTGTACTAATTTGCTAATGTCAGTGATTAGAAGATTTTCACTTTTACTTTTACTTTATCAAGTATTAGTCTGGAATGCTCCCATTCAATAAAAAAATAAATCGGACAAGTATGAGACTTAAACAGTCTATATGGTCAGCGTTTCTACCATTAATAGTTAAACAATTGTGTTTTTGTGTGTGTGTGTGTGTGTGTGTGACAGCTACTAACAACCTAAGCTCAAGCTCCACTCTTCACCACCATGGTAACCGAATAAATCAAAACAAACATTATTTTATATAATATAAACTCTTTTAAATGTTCAAAATAATGAACCACATTAAAGCTTAAACCCTACCAGGCCTTTCCATGTTCATAAAAATGCAGAAAACTCAATGAAACTCTGCACAAAGGCACCAGTCTGTACAGCCACAGCAACGGTTGGATCACCAAGAGTGGAATTATGTTCAGGGAACATAGATGAACTTGGTTTGATGGTATTACCATGAATTTTAGTCATCAGTACGATTAACTTACTGTTCAAATTTATCAGTTAAAATTATGGAAATGTGTTATAATTTTATTAAGTTAGATCAACAAGCTACTTTTTGAGTGCAATAACTTACCTTTAAAAATAATCTATCTATCTGTCTATTTATATATATTGTTGATCAAAAAAGGCAATACTTTTCACATTAAGTTCACACAGCTCTTTCGTTACGAGTAAATATGTTTGGCTCTGTCAAGCTTTTGTCAATTTCTTGTTCTTGTCAATTTTTGTCAATAAACAAGCATTTTTTGTGTTTTTGTCGTTTTTGCTTTTGTTAAAGTAACTACAGTAAGTTGTAAGATTTCCATTCCAACTGAAGCCAGTTTCACAGCAAAATGCAAAACTGTGACACTCATTAGTGCACTTCAATCCACAGTGATAATACTAGTAGTGCGTATACTTATGCTGCTTTCCAGGCAGGTTTTTGAGCCCTTAAGTCACGACTTTAAACCACAACTAACAACTTTGTAGCGTTCGAGGCAGATCACGCAAAAAATGCCTAATTGCAAGGAATTGTGGTAGCTAGATGTAAACAAACCAGCGTGGCGGACCGAATGGGAATTATGCTCAATAATTATTTCTTTCACCAAAGTGCTTTCCTTCCTTATTTGAGGGAAACAGAGGAGGAAAAATGGCACACAAAGCAATAAAAGCTGTTATACCTTTTATTTTAGTGTCCTACTTGCATAAATACTGCATTTGTAGTGGAAAAACACGTGTTACGGGTTTCCTGGAACGCAGCATTACTAGTCTGTAATTGAACCCACCAAAATAAAAGCTTGCTGATTTTAGGTTTGAAAATGTACAGAAATAAAAAACACACAAAAAAACATAAAATAAAATAAATAATAATGAATTAGTAAATATTAGCGTAGCACTTGTTTAAGTTTATAATAATTATATTTTTATTAAATACGCATTTTGTATTTTAAAATATAATAATATTATGACATAATTTAGATTACTTTGTTTAAAAAAAATTTAAATGAACTAAATAGTTTTTTTTTTTTTTTTTTGTAAAAGTCGTCCATACACCAAAACGAGTCATTCCGCTATATAATTTAAGATTTATTTAATGTCTACTAATTTTCATGTCCTTATTTCTAATTCCCTTAAAACAATGTGAAAGCAGATTATTTCAGTTTGTAAAATGTCATGTGGTGCAACTCCCCAAACCATAATGACATAATGAATATGCAAAAAAAAATTGATGGGACTAAAAAGATGAAAATAATTGTAGAGAAACTTTGCCTAATAAAGCCATACTTGTTCACAGCAACATTCTGTAAGTTAGTAAATGATGTCAGAATGAACTTTCTGAGTGAACAAACCTCAAACTGTAGTTCGCATTTTATTGTTGGAACAAAATGTCTGTGGTCATCACTTTAATTGAATCCTTCACACAGGCCGACTTTAAGCAAACAGAGTGAAAGATGTCTTGCCAGAGAAGGCTAGAATTGCAGTACTGAGTGATACCTTTTAAGCTACTTAATTCTTGATGAAAATCGATGCTCGTTGGTGTCAGAGCGGAAAATGGATGAAAAGTGAAACCACTGAAACAGAAAAAGAGGATGCTAAAATGATACAAGAACCCATCTAGTAGCATCTAGAGATTAATAGCTTCGTACTGACTGAGAACTTTTGACTTAAGAAATTCTAACCTTTTACGAAATGTTCTGTCTCTTTGCACAACATTTCATTGAATATTGAGCTTTTAGAAGGTAATTTTCGTTTTTCTTGCCATTTATAACAGCCATTGCAATTATGCAGTAATGAGTGGCTCAAAATAAGGCATCTAATTTCCCTCCATTAAAATTTCTTTCATTGCGCCCTGACACTAACCCTTTTATACGAGTGATGCCTTTGAAAAGAGTGTCTTGTTAGACCCATTTCCACATATAGATCAGGCTGGTTATTAAATTCTGTTTGACTGTCATCTCCATTAAAGAATATCAGGGTCTAACAGTTTCTTGGCCCAGTCTGTTATAAGAAAAAGTAGCACTTTTTGCAAACCCAGCACAATATGTTTAATATTATCACTTTTTTCAGTAAGTAAAAATAGTGACAGGACATGTTATCTGACACGTCTAGTTTTAATATGACTTCATAACTGTTAAAGTCGCCACACCCTGTGGTTAGCTGCCTTTTTGCAAGTACATGTCAGTACACAAGTCATTTCTCTTGGCAGAAGCATTACAATTGTTTGCTTTCCTCCTGGGATCATAATTGGATGATATACATTACATTCTAACTATGTCACCTATTTTTGATCATACTGTATATTAAAATTACTGAAATCATAGCTAAACGTCAACACTTATAAACAAAACAATATAGCTAAAATGACAAAGGCACATTACAAAATGACTAAAAACTAAAAATAAAAGCTTTTAGATGTTTATTTACAAGAAGCCTATTTTTTTTTATAACATATACTTATATATTCCAAAATAATATTACAATTAATATGCTTTACTTTAGGAATTAAGAATTATTAACATATTACATAGCATCAAAAATGGTTTACTAATCTCATTTTAGACTTTCTTAAATATTTTCTTCAACATTAGTAGTTGTAGTAGTGTTACTAATAATAATAATAATAATAATAATAATAATATATATATATATATATATATATATATAATCGTTTGGCAGCACTAGTCAAATATAGCAGTATGAGGCCATTGCATGAAAACACATGACAGCCGAACGGTCAAATCAACCAATCAGTATCAAGTATCCCAGAGCTTTTTGATACGTACTTAGGTGAAATATCTTTCTCATCTATCTTGAGCATTTTAAGTGGGGAAAACATTAAGAAATGGCTGGTCCCAACTCTCCCAAATCTCATTTCCAAAGAGTAATTTATTCTTATAGATTTCTTTTGAGAACTTCTCTAAGGGCATGCGCCTCTCTCCTTTGATAGCATTACAGTGATCACAGAGTTACTGTACTTCCATGCGACCGCATAAATGAGACTGGTCTTCACCGCTGGCGCAGTCAATCCGAACAGACCTCAGATAAAATGAAAGCCGAAGAGAGGAGCCCTTGCTGGTTGTAAAAGGACCAATTAAGAGAATATGCCTTTAGAAAAAATGAAAAGCGAGAGAGAGGAAGAGAGTGATGGGCTCTTTTTTCATCTTTAATTCATTAATGTGAGGCATGTGGCAGCTTCAGAGCATGTTTCCTTTCAAGCTCTCACCAATTATAGATCCCTCCGCTGTCTGCCTTTCTAGAGGTAACTGTGAGGAGGGAAGAGGGGCTTATCTGTTTTTTCCCTCTGTGGCTCTCCATGCTATGCTAACGCAGTAGGCTACAAAAACATGTCTATAAAGCCGCCATTAGCCTTTGACATTGTGGTCCGTGGAGCATATCACAAGGTCCCCAGACTGGCTAGCGTTTACAAGCCTCACATTGACCTCATCTGAACATAGCTGATGCAAAACAAGGCGCCTTGAGCGTTTCTTGAAGTGTTAGCTAGAGCTTAAGAAGCGAAGTGGGGGATGTGAAGCATTCGACCAGTCGAACTGTGAAAACAGAGCTAGCTGAGAGATGCAACGGAGAAAAAACAAGACTTCAGCCTCCAGTGGCTGAATACTGATTTACTATGTGTGTACATAATGTTTAGATTAACATGCTAATGCTACAAAACGGCTAAATGTATTTTGCTTTGTTTACCTGTCTAGCTCTAGCCGGTAATCACTCTAGCGTGCAGCACCACTATGTTAGCATTTCGCTTTGTTACATTCATTCCTAGGGAGGAATTACGCCATACATTATAGTTTTTTTTTAATCAGCTTAGAAAATTGTCACATATTATTTTGTGCCATCATACTTTGTAATGTAACTAGTTAGTAACTGTCTTTACCCACCATTGATGAGATATTCCCACCAAAGACACGTGTATATGTCAATCCCTGTTCTAGGTGTATTACGGTAAGGCTAGCCATAACGGATGTCCTGAATGAGTAATGGGACTTCCCCTCAAAAAAAAAAAAAAAAAAAAATGACGATCACCATAAATGGAAGGATTAGAAACAATATAGATCATATAGATCATGCATATTGATCTAGCGTGCAAAGAAATATAGGGAAAACATGGTAGTGTTTGTTGGTTTCTAAAAAAATCCCTGTTTGGATCGTAAGGAATGAATGAAATGAGCTAAACACTAACATGGTGGCGCTGTGTGGTAGAGCGATCAAGTGCACACACTGAGATGGGAGAGATGTATCAACTCGTCAAAGCTGAGGGAAGAACATAGTGGAATATAAAAAAACTAGGGGTGCACCGATCCGATATTAGGATCGGATATCGGCTCCGATTTTGAAAAAATAGCTGGATCGGGGATCGGAAAAATTAACCGATCCACGGGCCGATCCAGTTTTTTTTTTCCCAGCCAGTTACATATAGGTAGCAGTGTCGCAGCAGATCCTACATCATTACGTCAGCACATGATCCTACGTCATTA
>JAUCNO010000460.1:6351482-6362703 GCA_032353835.1 Enteromius viviparus
TTTACTGGAGTAATATTTCATATTATGGATCTGTACTTTTACTCAAGTACTTGATTTGTGTACTTCGTCCACCTCTGTAGATAGATAGATAGATAGATAGATAGATAGATATTGTATATGGTTCAGTAAATGTAATATATTTAGTACTGTATATTTGTCATTTTACGTACAGAATATTTTATTTGTAGTTTTCTAAAATAATTATTATGCTCATTTAAATCTATACACAACATAAGATCACAACATGTTTTCCTTTGTCTGAGCCAAATCACAACTTTGGAAGGCATTAACGAACCTATAAAAAGACTTAAAACGTACAGTATGTACCACAGGCTAAATACTTCTGGATCTGCTTCTAATAGCTTTCACATCGCTTTGGGTGTTTGTGACAGTAGATGAGCGACTGTGTAGTCCTAATAACATTCAGGCCCCAAATGAACCTGCCTCATGAGATGCTTTATGAGCTCCTTATACGGCAGTGCTTTGCAATGCTCCATTAGTGCTTAGTATAAACTGTACACACTGTCACACAATACAACAGTTCCCTGGAAGCTGGTATTCTATGAGGAAGCTCATTAAGCTAGACGAGGAAAACCTAATGGAAATAACAGCTAATCTCTCTTACGGTTGTGTATGTGTGCTTTTGGGTTCATTCCACAAAATGCAGCTGCTTCTTTTTCTCACTTCGATCTCTGATGATCAAGCTTATCTATCTTGCGAAATACGAGAGGATGCACTGCATAGGATGTATTTTACCCTATTAAGTTATTAAAGACCCGACTGCTCTGAGTTCAGTCAAAACAGGAGTGTGAAAACCCTCCTCCCAGCGCCAACAGTGACTGAAAATCAACTGGGTTTTTTTTCCCCTTCAGGCTCCTAATTTCACTTCTAGAGAATTAAACAGTGATCCTGAACTTCAAAGCCATTGGAATTTGATTATATTTTCACTTTGAGGCCCGCTACTAATCTGCATCGAGATCTACTTTTAGATTTAAGCCCCAGTAGTGTGCAGGCCTGTCAGAATGATGTGCTTATTGAATAAAATGCTGGAGTGCAAGTACAGTACGCATAATAATACAACCTTTAGCTTGATAACATTTATTCAATTGAAAACCAATGTTATATAGTCTCCATATTTAATTTTACAATGCATTATTGTTGAAATAAAATTCATATATGTATGTGTGTGTGTGTGTGTGTGTGTGTATTACATTATACTTGTTTAAGCAAAATCACTTAACTCAAATATGTGGAAATAATACATGGAAGAACAGCAGTTCTTGTCAAATCAAAAATTACGGTGATTTTAATGGTTATTTAAAAAAATTACTGTATAAATAATACAGTAAAAACCTGTTAAAAAACACACACACACAAACTGACATTCATAGAATTGATTTTTTTAAATGGGTTTTCTTTGAAATAGCTATGTTTTTTTTTGTATGTTACATGTAATGTTGTTAAATATATGTTTAGTGCATATTTCAGTTTAAACCATGATGGTGTTTAGTGTTTGTGTGAATGACACTGAACACCTTCTATATTTGTTCATATATAAAAGCTGCTTGTGATGGGCTTGGGCTTATCATGTGAATTCTCCACCTGCATTTGGTGCTTATATGTTTTTTTTAAAGGTACAAAACAGATTTCTGTACTTTAATAGGATGGTATCATTAACATTATATAAGTAAATGAAAATAACTGTAAATTTTACTTAAAACCATAAAACCTAAAATGTTGTTAACATAACAATCATATTCCAGCATCCATAGCTGCTGTTTTTACCATATATTTTACATACATTTTAGTCTAAAGAACCCTTTTCCACTATAAAAAACCTTTTTGAGCAATATAAAGTTCCAATGGATGTTGAATGGACTTTTTTCTCATTTTTAGAAACATACCTTAGAAAAAAGCATTACTGATGTGCATCTTAGACACAACAAATGCACTGACATGTTTTAAGATTTTAAGGAATAGTTCGCCTAAAAATAAAAATTCTGCCATCATTTACTCACCCTCAAGTAGTTTGCTGTTTTAGAAAACAAATGACGTCCAGAGTGGGAAAAAATACTATGGGAGTCAATAGTGACCCAAAACAGCCTGATCAACTTATCAAAATATCTTTCTTTGTTTTCGGCAGAACAAAAAATAAATCAATTTAAGAAATCACACTGGTTTGGATCTACCTGAGGGTGAGGAAATAATTACAAAATTTTCATTTTTGGGTGAACTATTCCTGTAAGCTAGGCTTAAGCCTTGACTGTGAAACTCGGGGCTGGAGTTTTAAATATATTAAAATCACATTTCTACTCAGCAATGGTTAGAAGGAATTGCTTTGCATCAAAGATGCTGTGGTGACTAAGAAATCATTCAAATCCATATGTAATGTGAAAAAAAAAGTTTTGTAAGAATGCTCAAAAAGTAAATGAGACTGTAAGTGTAAAAATAAGTGTTTGTAAATATTCATTCCAAATTTAATTTCAAAACTAAGTGAATGGAAATCTCGTTAGTTATGTCTATAAAAACATTATTTTGTTCAACTCAACATAAAATATAATGATGTAGTAACTTAAAATTCTGTGACCATTTACTCACCCACAAGTAGTTCCAAATCTGTACAGTATTACTTTCTTTGCTCTGCCGAACACAAATAAAGAAATTTTGAAGAAACCAGGGCAAGAGACGTTACATATGGGAACTTGCCAGAGAGACCTATCTGCTTTGAGCTTTTATAAAGGCCAATGAATATTGGTGTGCACTAATTGCGCTCAGGTGCACCTCATCACTGCGTGAGTATAAGAGGGGGCACGCACAGTGCACCTGCAGGTTTTCGCTGAAAAGCCGTTGCCGGCATCAGCGCGACCCTAGAGACGTGGCAGGAGAAAGTGTAACGTCTCCATTCCCTCCTTCATGGAACGTGGGTTACATTCGTAACCTAGACGTTACCCTTTCAGTCGAATCACTTCGACGTTACATTTGGGAACATCCCATGGAACAGGCCACACTCTTTAGCTCTTTAGACATTTTTAGCTTTTCCAGTTCGTTAGCAGAGGAATCTGCACGTAACCTTCCCAACCTCCCCACGACCCGAATGAGGGGCGATAGGGTTGCTTTCCGTGGTGCTGAAGCAAGCGGCTAAGGGCGGATCGCATGCAGGACAATAAAGATTCAATATATCGATAAGAATATGGATATAATTGAAGGGAAAAACAGCCTTGTGTAGACCGTGGATATAATTTATGCCACACCTCTGGCGACGAAGACCAGAGGAAGCACAGCCGGAGCTACTCTGCTTTAGTCCAACTGCGGGGCAGGGAGGACTCAGGCATTCGCACATTAAAGGGAAGCTGAGAATATAAGCACTTCCACGGAAAATTCCGGCACCAGCTGGTCCTCTTGCTCACCTGCTGCCCTGGGGTGCTTTTCCCGAACAACGATGTAACTCGTTGATAAACCACCATAGTACGATGCGTTGTTTTGGAAATGAACTAGCTACACACGACTGTTTCCCGAACACGGTCGCATCTCCTTCGTTTGAGCCACGTTAGTTCATTCGCATTCAACATTTGTGACGTTGACTGCGAATGTTCGTTTGAACTATGCTTTCGGGAAACACCGAATCATTGAACTATTCTTGTAACGACGGACCTTGCGACCATAGTAGGCTAACGAAGCCTTTGGGAAACGCACCCCTGATCAAGAACACGAGAAGACACACCCTCTACGCGGAGGTCGTAAAACCTGGCAAAGGGTTGGGTGTTGCCCAGCCCGCAGCTCTGCAGATATCCGCTAAGGAGGCGCCATGAGCTAACGCATGGGACGAGGCCATACTCCTTGTTGAGTGCGCTCTCAGTCCGACGGGGCAAGGCTCTCTCTGGTATAAATAAGCCAGGAAGATGGCTTCTACCACCCAGAGAGCCAACCTCTGTTTGGTGACAGCATTCCCTTTCTGCTGACCACCGAAGCAGATAAAGAGCTGCTGAGAGCGTCTAAAGCTCCGAGTTCGGTCGATGTAGAGGCGCAGCACGCGTACCTGACACAGTAACTCTAAGGCTGGGTTTGCCTCCTCCCGGGGCAGAGCTTGCAGGTTCACCACCTGATCGCGGAAAGGCGTGGTGGGAACCTTGGGCACGTAGTCAGGCCAGGGTCTCAGGATAACGTGAGAATCAGCCGGGCCGAACTGAAGGCACTCTTCGTTGACAGAGAAGGCTTGCAGATCCCCTACCCTCTTGATGGAGGCCAGCGCAATGAGAAGCACTGTTTTCAATGTCAGAAATTTTATTTCTGCAGACTGAAGAGGCCAGCCAGGGCGACAGCTAGGTCCCAAGAGGGCAAAAGATGTGGTCTCGGGGGGTTTACCCAACGCGCACCTTTGAGGAATCTGTCGATGAGCTGATGCTTCCCGAGGGACATGCCCTCCACTGCGTCATGATATGCGGCTATGGCAGCGACATATACTTTGGGAATTGCAGGGGACAGCCTGCGCTCCAACTTTTTTGTGCAGGAAGGAAAGCACAACTGCAATTGTACATCTCTGTGGGTCACCACGGGAGGAACACCATTCGAAGAACAGACTCCATCTCTGAGCGTAAGCCTGCCTCGTAGAGTGGGCTCGCTCTTGAGTGATGGTATCTACCACAGTCTGCCGCCCATCCCCTGAGAAAGAAGGTCCTTCCTCCAGGGGATTTTCCAAGGAAGGGGCTGCCGCAAGAAGCTTGAGGTCCGCAAACCATGTCCGGGAGGGCCAGTAAGGCGCTACTACCAGAACTCGCTCCTCGTCCTCCCTGATCTTGCACAGGGTCTGTGCAAGGAGGCTCACTGGGGGAAAGGCATACTTGAGCCCCGGAGGCCAGCTGCATGCCAGCGCATCCCTGCCGAGCGCCCAAGGGGACTCGTGGAGGGAATAAAACAGCCGGTGTTCTGCCGTTTTTTCCTACCCGCCAGATTTTCCTACCCGGGTTTACTGCGCACGCGCACGTCAATATTGCATTCTATTTTCTCACCCTGAACAACAATATTTAATGTGTCTTCATTACTGTGAGGGTATGTTTAGCATTGGGGTAGGTGTAGACATTAATAAAACACAAAATAATAGGTAGAAAAAATATATTTATTGGTGTTTTCCAGTAGCTGTATACATTATTGTCAAAACCGCGAATATGACTCATAATTACTATATTTGCATTACTGTAAGGGTAGGATTAGGGTTGAGGTATGTGTAGACATGAATAAAACATAATTTGACAGGTAGCATTTTTCTTGTTAATTTGTACTACCTACTTTTTAATCAGAGGTAGGAAAATCTGGCAGGCTAATGCAGGTAATGCTTTGACTGCTCAGAACATGTGGTGAAAGCTATTTCTGCTAGCTATAGTTTTCTTCTCGAGAGAAGTAGCCTTTATCTGTATGTTCCGCGTTTGTAGTCCCGCTTTCGCTGAGGCGGAGCAGCGCTTGTATTCGCAGGGCTCACAGATAGATCAAATGAAGTTGATTGAGACAGGTTTTTCCCCTATGTCTTTCTCAACTGATTGATCTAACGGTTGTGGAACACGTGGTGGCCGCTCTCTCTCTTTCTCTTTTGAAACAGGAGAGAGCTAACCCTGCTCCCTAAAGATTTCTTCTCGAGGGAAGTAGCCTTCAAGTCCCACACTGCTGCTGAGGCAGAGCTGTGGTTACACTAAACAAGGATCACTGATCCCAGTCAGAGAGAGCAAGCATCGGTTAGGGAAGCGGTTTCTGCCGCGGTACACGGCACCCACTTCCATTCTCTGCTCTCTTCATGCTCCACGGTTCTCTCTGAGATGTGTCCCAGTAGAACCAAGGTGCGCACTTCCCCCGAGGGGGTTGCATAAGCGGTGTGTTCAAACCCCTTGTGGCGAGCCAGGGGGGTTGGAACAGCCGCTGCTCTTTAAAACAAGCTGTTCTGGGCGTAGAAGCACCGTTAAAAAAAAAAAAAACGGTTTCTTCTTCCCGGGAAGGTTATTTCACATACTGTCCATCCTCCTCTAAAGAGCCATGTCTTTTGCTGTCGCCGAAGTGGAAAAGGCTGCATTCGCAAGACATTGCAAAGCTACCCTGTTGGTACAAACGACATCTGCAGAGCAGCGGGTTGGTCGTCCCCTGTGACCTTTGCTAGGTTTAATGGGCTAGACCTCCCAGCTACCCCGGGCTCGGTTGTCCTAGTGCCTTAGTGTGCTGCATCCACACAGGTGGGGGCTTGGGACTCTGGGGGCGTGGGTATCTCGTTCCCAAAGCATTTTTGGACGCAGTTCGAGTTCTTGAAAAGGAACGTCTCAGGGTTATGTATATATCCCCTTTTCCTTGAAGAAATGAGACACTGCCACACCCCCTGCGCCCCCTCCTGGGCGCTTGCTTTCATGCCTGAGGGCTGGCGTTCACTGTTTCTCACATGCTCGACTGGTCGATGTCTCAGCACTTCGTTTGACGGTTTGCATAGCAGTTTCAGAGCATGGTCACGCTGGAGGCGTTCCCAAAGCATTTTTGGACGCAGTGTCTCGTTCCTTCAAGGAACAGGGATTATATACATAACCCTGAGATGTTATTGGTTGTTGGGAGGGTTGTACCAGTGATTCACTCAGCAGTCCGGAAAATCTGTTGCATTCTTCGGAGGTTTGATTTGGTAGCTGAGCTGACCAAGGCCGTTATACAAATGCAGATGACAGATTCAATGAGCATAGAGTAAAACAGCAGCTCCTGTGACAGGTTAAACTTCCTCAGTTGAAGGCCTGCTGGTCTTCTTGAAAATAGAGGAACTCCCACTTTAGGTCCTCTGAGATGGTGTTGCCCAGGTTTTTACAGTGCTTTTCATGATGGTGAATGAGGGAGTGCAGGGGGTTTTGTTCTGAAGTCCTCTATCATCTCCACTGTTTTGAGCGTGTTGAGCTCCAGCAAGCTCTTTAACCCCCTGTCTACAGGAAAATTTGTCTCCTTCCTGAATGAGGCCAAAAAGGGTCTTTAAAGGTTTTTAAAGTTACAGTCATTTGTGTTTAGGGAGAAGAGGAGTGGGGAGAGCAAAGATCCCTGAGGTGCACCGGTCTTTCAGGAAGCTGGTGATTCACTGACATGATGGAAGTGGGCAAAAAGAGCTCAGTTAATTTGGATAGGTTTGGAATTATAGTGTTAAAGCCTGAGCTCACATAAGTCCCTGTTTTAGCAGGTGCAGATGGATAAGGTGAAGTCTCATGTTGACTGCACTATCCACAGTTCTGTAAAATGAAGAGGATCCAGCAAGGGTCCAGTAATGTCTTTTAGGGTACCTTCACACCTGTGGTTAGGTTCATTTTTGTCCAGACCAAGGGCAACAAATTATACATTGTAGCCATTTTGGGTCCTTTTCACACCACACTGATTGCTCTGGTCTGAACCAGTTGAAACTAACCAAAATGCGGTAATGTGACAACATCTACATAACTCTTTGGCCAGATGTGCCATTAAACGTATTTTGTAAACAGCTTTTTAACTGGTCAGAATTAACATGCGGGAAAATTCCAATGGGACTCGCTAAAGTAAACAAAGCAAGGAGACAACAAGCCGGTAGACAACATGCCACTATTAGTATGGAGGGACGACTGCGCTGGCTGATTGTATTGCTGGTCATCGTATACTATATAGTTTGTATACATCATTTTAGACAAACCATACATTTCGAGAAAGAAGCACGGATGCGGCTGAAAAACTTTTAATGTTTTAATGCACTGGAAACGGCGAAGGCGCATCGAGCTGCCATGGGGCTATGTTGCTAAAGCACTAACTTTCTCCAAATTTTTTTTTTTTTTTAAACCAGCAATAAAACTTGTTCAAATCAGTCTTGACATTATACATTATGTCATTATAATACTATATATTATTATTTTAACAATATATGCTGTATGTTATCAGATTAAAGGTTTCATCAGCAGCTGACATTAACCTTCTGGATGTCCTGCAATCTGTGTCTGGTTTAAAGAAAGTTCATTTACAGATAGACGAATTTACCTTCAGAATGAATCAGGCAACCCTCTCGCTTCTCCAGGCCTTTCCAAGTCTGAACAAACTTAAGTAAGAAAAAAGATTTGATTATATAATCATGTATTATATGTTCTTGTGAATGTTAGCATTTTAACTTGTTAACCTGTTTTCTACGGTGCCCCTTAAGGGACAAGGTGGAGAAATAAAATCGGTGTGGGTCATAAAAAAATTAAAGGTGGAAAGATTATCCGTTATCTCGCCAAACTTTGCGTTCTCTCTTATAATGATTAGCGTTCTCTTGCAAAACTTTCTCATTCTCTGGGATAACCAGTTGAGCTTATATAAACACCTTATGTGTACTTTACGCTTTCAGAGGATTAGACATCTGCGTAATAGAGCAGTTCCACATCACTAGACGCGGCGCTGCAGAGACCGAAATCGAGAGCAATCAACACGCATATGGAACCATCAGCTGTCAAACGCTTGCATTTATACACTAACCCAATGTGGAGCTTCAAGTCGAACACATCTATTGTTTGTACAGATGCCAAAAAAATCGCGAAGCACTATGCAGATGCCTCGCGAGAGAAAAACAGGTGTTTTCGACTTGAAGCGGCTTTAAAGCCATATCCGATGCATTTGACACCTGATGCTTCCATATGCGCGTTATGATCGTTCTCCCTTTGATGTCATACTACACAGATCGGTCTCTGCAGCGCCACTTCAAGTCGAACACAGCTAATCCTTTTTCACATAATATCCTTTTCAGGTGTCTTTCACTGATGTCAATACTGTGCCTTGAATTAATCACTGGCTGTACTTGCAAGGGAACGCGAAGTTTTACCCACCCCGATTTTTTTGTCCCATCTTTTTTCTCTGTAGTTCTCAGTAACATATGTAGCTCAATGGTTTTTTTTTCAATGCCAGGATTAATTCGGCAGTTTCATTTATTGCATTTGATATAAAACAATCTCTGGAGGAATCATTGACACAAACAGGTTGGACCCTTACTATGTAAGTATGCATAAAATATATGAACAAAATGTCTTTGAAAAAAAAAGTTCACAGTAATCAGTGGTCAATATTTTCTCGTCTAGCTGGAGGAAGACAGTGTTGATCGAACGAAACAAGAAGAGTTTCACAGAGGAGGAGTTAAAGACAAATATTGAGAGCGAAAGTAAGCAAATAAAACATTGTTATTTTGGTGGAATGGCTCACAGAACATATATACAGTGAATACTCTGTGTGCATAGGGGATTATAGGAGGTATTTGCACACACTTCTGTTAGCATTTGATAATGACAAAAATATAAAACTTTAACATTTTATTAAGACGCGTGTTAGTATTTGCTTAAGAAACATTGTCTCAAAAAGGCCTCAAGTCACACAAACAACTGTGTTTTTTGAGTCATTTTTACTAACATTAACTATTACATTGCAGGCTTGTTAATAGCTTAATAACAAACTATAATGATTTGTGTCTTACTCTCGATTAGGAGCTGAAACATCTTCAGGACAATCAGTGAGTAATTGTAAGGAATCTGCAGATTCAGATGGATCCATTTGCAGGCTTTTATTAAAGCTCGTAGTCAGACAGGCATGGGTCAGAATCACAGGCAAACAACAATAACAAGGGAAATCCAAAATCACAACATTAATCCAGGCAATAGGTGGAAAGTCCAGGAAACAGTCCAACAAAACACAAGTAAATACAACAGCGAAAACGCTCGGGATTGATCACGGGGCAAATCAAAACTTCGCACAGAGCAAGCGTCCCATCTCCGCTTATAAAGGCCGTCGAATGGCGGGAGTTCGGGGTGGAAGTGGCCGAGGTACGTGGGACAAAAGTGTCTGTGTAGGAACCTAAGTATTTTGGCGAAGGTTCCCGCTGCTGACTTCCGGAGGGAGCCACAGAGGCGCGGCTTGTGACAGAGCCCCCCCCGCGAGCGGTTCCTGAAGCAAGGATGGGTCCGACGCCGAGGCCTGCCACGAGTTCTGGGAGCTGGCTTATCCGGGTGTTTCTGGTGAAAGGTCTCGGTAAGAGTGGGGTCCAGGATGTCGGTAGAGTTGACCCAAGACCTTTCCTCTGGTCCATAGCCCTCCCAGTCTACCAAGTATTACAGGGTCCTTCCTCAGCGTCGGGAGTCCAGGATTTCGTGGACCTGGTAGATGTCATCTGGTTCTTGTGCCAGGGGAGTGATGTCTGGTGCCGCGACCTTATCTAGGTTCTCCACTCCTTCAGGGGCAGAAGCGGGCTTAAGCAGAGAAACATGAAAAGTGGTTGAGATACGGTATTCTGGTGGGAGATCTAAATGGCATGACACAGGTGTAATCTGACGGAGAATTTTGAAAGGGCCCATGTACCTTGGGTTTAATTTGCGGCATGGAAGGCGGAGGCGCAGGTCCCGGGAGGACACCCAAACCCACTGGCCGGGTTCATAGGGAGGACTGGGTCTATGGAGATGGTTGGCTTGTTGAGTCATGCGACGCACTGCGCTCCTCAGGTGGACATGGGCGGTATCCCAGGTTTGTTCGCTCCTCCTTACCCAATCGTCTACTGCAGGAAAGTCAGTGAGTTCGCCAGACCAGGGGAATAAGGGCGGATGGTAACCCAGCACGCACTGGAAGGGAGTAATGCGGGATGAAGCTTTCCGAAGAGAAGTTTGGGCGTACTTTGACCAGATCAGATACTGGCTCCAGTCATTTTGGTGAGAATGGCAGTACGATCTGAGGAACCATATTAGCTCTGCTCATAAAGTTATAAAGCCGATGGACAGATGGGACCAGGGTCCTTGAGGTATGGGAAGTGGACAGAGTAGACCAGCTGGGCGTTGCCTTGAGGACTTGGAGATCTGACAGGTTGTACAGGCCTGGACATAGGTTGTGACGTCAGTGGACAGGAGTAGGCCACCAGAAGGGATTAGAGACCAGTTCTGTGGTGGCCAGGATGCCTGGGTGCCCTGCACTTGAGTCAAGTTCAATATCCGTTGATGGAGGGGCTCAGGCACAAAGGTTTTAGAAGGAGGACATTCAGCAGGTACAGGGTCATTTTCTTGCAGATCCTGGATTTCCCTCATAACATCCCACTGAACCGGTGCTATGATGAATGACGGGGGCAGGATGGTTTCTGTTCGAGAAGCACTTTGGGTGAGCCATACTGGCGTGAGAGAGGGTCTGCTTTTTGATTCTTGGTGCCTGGTCGATAAGTGATGTAGAACTCGAACCTAGCAAAGAAGAAGGAACACCGAGC
>JAUCNO010000460.1:6362803-6376000 GCA_032353835.1 Enteromius viviparus
AGTTATATTGATAAAAAAAAAAAAAAAAAAAAAAAACGTTTATAGGTGAGATAATTAATTGGTGAAATGATCCAGTAGAGTAAAAAAAAACTTCATTTCACGACTCAAGCTAAACGCTCTGTCACTGGAAAAACATTTACTATAATGTAATTACGTACTATCAAGTTTCCTTGCACAAACTCAAGGAAGCGTTTCGTCAGAATAAACGGCATCAATGGAGACAGATTCTTATTGCCCCATAATCGTGTAGTTACGACATCCTCCAGCAGGGGCTAAATGTTGAAGCTAACCAGCCAAACCTTGGCCCCTTGGCGAGTTAAATTCGTTCATTCACTGCAAGGTGTGAGGGTCTGGGTAGGTTTGTGAGGAGTGGGAGTGATTCTAAACGCATCACGTGGGATTCTCCTCTAAGTAGGCGGTGACGTCGCAGGGGCTCAGGCATTCAGTCAGTCAGTCAGCGGAGCGGCGTCATCTCAACAGCTGCTTTCCCTCCCATTAGCCCACCCCACACATCATTTTGGGAAGAGGAGAGGCTTCGCTGCCTTCTACTGCACTTCAGGGTCGTGTTCCGTTAGACCACGGAGGCACGGAGAGGCCTTTTGCTGCCGTTATTCTGAGAGGAAGAATCCGCGACAGCCACCCTACTAGCTTCCAGCCGATGTTTTCCCTCGTTCCTTCACTGGACATGCCTCATAATGACTGCAGACGAGCGACGTAGAATGTGACCGTTGAAGTTCTTTTTTTTAAAGCTCCGTTCCCGCCTCTAGCCGCTGTTTATATATGTGGAGAAATCGCAGGCATTCGCGGTTTAACGAACGAAGAAGCGAAAGTAGCGGTCCCAGTGATCATACAGACTAGGAGATCAAGCCTAATGTGTACAGTGCCAGACAACAATAGCTGCTGAAAGATGGAAGGAGGGGTTTTGCTCGGCGAATTCAAGATGGAAAACGAAGAAATGCTACTAAGTTCTTGCGAGCAGCGCGAGGGGAAGTGAAGAGGAGGTGGTTTATGGTGGGTTTTTTGGAGGTCCTGGAGGAAATGATGGCGCGCGGAGCGGGTTCACAGACGGCGCGCGCATCGTTACACTCTGTCACAGAGTGAGGTAGGTCTCATAATATGTGTGTGTATATATAACAATATAATATTGTTTTTCTTTCTTTTAATAA
The DNA here is from genome assembly GCA_032353835.1 of Enteromius viviparus. NCBI lineage: Eukaryota > Metazoa > Chordata > Actinopteri > Cypriniformes > Cyprinidae > Enteromius > Enteromius viviparus. The sequence continues at coordinate 6,363,970 of JAUCNO010000460.1, forward strand.
CTCTTTACCATCCTTTAAGGGTAACCGTCTCGCTTATAATCACAATAATGATTACTGAGGAAGATCAGTAAGTAGTTCGAAGTTGAGTGTAAACAGCATGAACGTGTTTAAAGGGCAATGCAGAATTCTTGAACGCTGCTCACACCAGGAGTATTAAAAGGGATGCAAATTTGGTTGACCAAGAAAAGATGTTGCCAGATGCTGAAAATATGAAGAAAGTGCCCCAGATCTAGCTATTATGTGAGTGGTGAGGTAGGAAAGCACCACCGCTGCACAGTGAGAGGGACTTTGGCAAGATGACCACCACCCACGGCTCACTACTCTGCTCGAAAACACTTTCAAAGCCATGGTGATAGTATAAAAGAACAGGTCGGACTTTGCCCGTGTGCTCTCAAAACATTCTTTCAGTTAATCCGATAATAAATACATGACTTAGAAAAACGGCGTTTTTAGTGATATTAAGGCTTCAAATATGTTGCAGTTCATTAAAAGGACTGTAACATTGTTCAGCACCGATGCCTGCAGATTGTGACTGTAAATGTGTATGAATCAACAAACCTGGGAAATGAGACGTCACATAAGCCATATTGACATAAAAAAAAAAACAATTGAAACAACCTGCTGAAGTATGCAGAGGCCAAGATATGCTTGCATGCTTCAAGTATCTGAATTCCACCTGGTGTTTGTGTGTGTGTGTGTGTTTTAATTTGGCCACAGTTCTTTTTTAGCAGAACTGGGGGGATGGTATTCATCTCTGTCCAAGTTATGGCTGACAGATGCTCTGAGAATAAAATGCTTTGAGCTGCATCCTCACGATATGTGATTCATTAAACTCACCTTTCAAAGGAACATTCACAAACTTCTGAATGAGGTTTTTAAAGACTCTGGCATTTGAGTAATGGATGCAATTATATGTCAAGAACTGCCCGGATGTGTCACAGTAAGGGCCACATTACTAGGTTTAAAATGTGGTGTCTTATCTAGTACACACACACACACAAATATATAAACAGTGACCGTGCAAATGCAGAACCCATGATGAGTGTTTTCACGTGGGACAAGCAATGTCAAATTAATCATTCCTTCTGGGAGAATCACTAGCGCATATGGAGATTTATTGAATCCGGCGCGCATTTGTTGTGATTGTGCATTGCATTATTGCCATCTGTATATATATATATTTTTTTAATAATCCAGATTTTTAAAAAATCTGTTATTTATTGGCTTGGCCATTTTTGTTATTGTTAAAAGGTGCATGTTCAGATTAGGGCAGAATACTTTAAACTAAACATATAATACAAAAACAGTATAATGCATGCTAATTATTCATCGCATTGGGCAAAAAAAAATTGTTATTGCAAGTAAGTGCATGTCTTTTTTTAAAGAAACATGCTACCTTTCACTTATTAAACTGAAACCGGCATTTGCATGGGCAGTCAGGAGCAACATCTCAGCAATGCACTGGTTATGTAAAAAGTGTTTCTCAGAAACTGCTGCTGCTTTTATTATTGTACGGTAGACTGGTTGCTGGGTTATGCTGATCTCCATCATATTAACTTTGTTTGCAGGTGCTTCCTATCAGAAGTCTAATAGCCTCATGTTGCTCTTCTAATTGCTGACCGCTGTGGCCACATCACGCTCCTAATTTCCGTAACTGTATGAAACAAAAAAATGGTGTAGCTTGAAACTAAAATAATAAGCAGCTGATTTTCTCAATGTCTCTCTGTTGTGAACAAATACATAAATATTTATTCCTTCTCTTGTTCCTCCGCACAATGTGTGTTACTTTGGCAAAAACCCCTAGCACCGAGTGAGTGCAGTACGTAGCATTCTCTGGTGAGGCTCTTATTACAGGATATCAAATGGATGACAAAGGAAACCTTTGGAGCATTTCATTCGCTCTGTTCTGAAGTGTGTTAACCTTTAAAGTAAAGCCAAGCTTAGCCTCTTTCCATCTTACTGTAATTGCCCACGCAGGGTGAGCACATTTGGTTGAAAAGGTTATCATCCTCTGATCCAGCTGTTGCAACAAAACAAAAACATCCACAGAGACGAACGTTTAGTACTGTAGGTAGATTGAAGGATAGCACGTTGAACTTGCGAACTATGCCCAAACTAGGACGTAAATTATTTTACAACATGAGTCAGAAGGTCACAATAAATTTTATTTGAGCAGTGGTTTAGGTTGTGTGAAGTTTGCACATTTTTGCAACCCAAAATAGTTTCCAATATTTGGGACATTTTTTAAATCCAAATTTTTGTGGTTTTGTTTTTAAGCAACATAACATTGCATTGTTTAAAATCCATAAGATTTTCTTTTTTTTTTAAGAAATTAATGTTTATTCAGTGAGGATGCGTTTTATTTGCCAACAGTTATAGTTATACCATTTGTAATGTTGCTAAAGATTTCTATTACAAATATATTCATCAAATAATCCTGAATAATTTTTACTCCAAAAGCAGCACAGCTAATAAAAGACTAATGATAAGAAGTAATTCTTGAGAAAAAAATCTGGAGTAATAAGGCTGAAAACTTAGCTTAGCTCACGTGAAAAAATTACATTTTAAACTATATTCAGATACAAAACGGTTATATTCATTTCTTTCATAATATTAATGATTTTACCATATTTTTCATCAAATAAATGCAGCCTTGGGTCTTTTAAAAACCCTATCATTTTTAACCATATCGGTTATTTAACATATTCCAAGTTAAAGCAAATATTTTCCACAAATGTTAAATAAATAACATTATTTTTCTACATTTGTAATATAGGCCTAATCAAAATATTACAGTGGAACGTTATTGGTTAAGTTGGTTAACAGGGTTCCAAGTTGATGAATTCCGTTAATACAGCATTTGTATAAGATAATAATAAAAAGTAATGATAATAATGAGAAAAAATATATATTAGTAGATATTTCATTTAAAATTAGCTATTTATCATGTTAATGCTCTGTCATTGTATGTTAAAAACTATCAGTGTTGGCTTACAGTTTATGAAATGTCGCATTGTTCTGGGAACAACAACAAAAAAAAGCTTCTAAAAAAATAGGGCACCAATTTGTGCCATATTGTCATAGAACATTTAAGCACTCCTCCTGATGCTCTCGAAGCGAGGCGAACAAAACATGACTTTCAAAAACAAGACCTCTGCTTTACCTTTGTAATAATTTCTCTTCTATTTTTAGATCACCATTACTAAGAGGAGGTTCTAGAATCTAATAACCCCCACTGTGAGAAAGCAATGGTTAAGAGAGGAAATTGCTGGCAGGGAGGCCTTTCCCTCTGGTGCAGTGTTGATAAGTTTAAGGTGGAGGGTGAATAAGGGGTGAGGGCTGTTATCACTCGCTGCTTCTGGCTGCGGATCCTGCAACACTGCTTGCTGGAGCCTGAAAATTCATTTTGACGGATGCTTCCCCTCTCTGGCTGTTAGAGTGCATCTGGGTGGGGAGGTGGCTTAGAGAGCCTCTGAGGCAGCAGTGTTCTCACTGAATGCCATGTTGTGCAAACCTGCAATTTAAACTCTCACGCAGGGCAGTAAAGGTTAGCTCATGATATGCACAGACCCCCGTTAGCAATCTCCCCCACAGTGTTGCCATGTAGCGCAAATGCAGGAGACTCGAAAATCATAACGTTGGCGGTGTAGAAAGAAGATTTATGCTGTCGTAAACCTTGGTGGTTTCGAAAATCAACAATGAATTTGCAGGTGATGCCATTGCCAACACCACTTCTGCTGTGGCAGTACACGGCTCGTGAATGTAATTTAAGATCTTGTACTGCGACACTCCTCAGTGTTACTCATTGTTTTTCTCTCCTCATTCTTAGAGCACAGAGACATCAGTCTGAAGAAGCAGTCGTCCTTCAGAAGGGAACTGCCCCAAAGCATGACCGTCTGTCACTGGGGAGGGTCAGAGAAACGCATTCCTGCAACTCTCATGAACAGTTTGTCATCCCCCTCGTAGGTCCACCTGCGGCCCTGAACACACCCATCTGCCAGCTCAGATAACCCTCAGGCTGTTTGCAACACATGTTTGATGTGATTGGTTGTGACCGCCGCGCTTTGCTAAGCAGCCCCACTCTACATCATGCAGTGGCGTCGGCGACACTGCTGCCCCATCAAGATGACCTGGAATGTCAAGCGGTCACTCTTTCGCACACATGTAGCGGGCCTTCTCTCGCTGGCCTCACTCTTTGCACTCTTTCTCATCTACTGCCACCAGGATTTGCTGCAGGGCCGGAGTTGGTTGCGAGACAACCCCTTGGTTTACACCATGCGGGGTTTGCGCCCCCACAAGGAGCGGGCGAAAGGAAACCAAAGCTCACTGCGAAGCCTCTGGAAAGACAATGGTTATGTGCTCCCCAAACCATCTGTTAACTTCAATTTCAGTTCTCACCAGGCAGAGATCACTGCCCGGGGGATTGTGGGATTGGAGATCTCACCGAGCGGGAACAACTCGACCACTAACGGCAACACCAAGAGCTTGCACAGGGAAATGGGAGTGGGAGGGCGCCTTGCAGCCCAGCCTTATCACTGGCTGCTTAATGAGCCCTACAAGTGCAACGAAAGCAGTCCCTTCCTGGTTTTGCTAATTGCTGCCGAGCCAAGGCAGTTGGAAGCAAGGAACGCCATCAGGCAGACCTGGGGCAATGAGAGCGTAGCCTTGGGTTACGGGTTCGTGCGGCTCTTTCTGTTGGGACGGATACCCAACGCGTATCCCCAAAGCTCCATTGAGGAAGAGAGCTTGCAATACCATGACATCATCCAGCAGGACTTCTTGGACACCTATTACAACCTTACCATCAAGACGCTAATGGGCATGAGCTGGGTTGCTCGCTATTGCCCGCACGCCCGCTATGTCATGAAGACAGACAGTGACATGTTTGTCAACACAGAATATCTCATCCAAAAGCTGCTAAAGCCAAACATGGCACCTCGACAGAATTACTTCACAGGCTACCTAATGAGAGGCTACGCTCCCAACCGCAACAAGGACAGTAAGTGGTACATGCCACCAGAGCTGTACTCCAGTGAGAGATATCCTATATTTTGCTCCGGGACGGGCTATGTGTTCTCGGGGGACATGGCGGCGAAAATCTACAATGCCTCGTTGAGCATCCGCCGCCTTCACCTCGAGGATGTGTATGTAGGAATCTGCCTGGCCAAACTGCGGATCGACCCAGTGCCACCACCAAATGAGTTTCTCTTCAACCACTGGAGAGTGTCGTACTCCAGCTGCAAATACAGTCACCTGATCACCTCTCACCAGTTCCAGCCCAACGAACTCATTAAATACTGGAGTCACTTGCAAAGCAACAAGCACAATCCTTGCCTTAACATGGCGAAGGATAAGAGCGGGCGACCGCGCCATAGGAAGTTGCAGTGGCAAGGTCTTCGGTGATTAGCCAGGGCTCAGGGTGCAGTAGTGTTACCACAGCATGTGCAAAATGCAGCAGTTTAAGAGGTAGGGAACAGCACAGTGTTTTTGGTATCGTGAATCAAAACTATTTTTTTAATTTCAGAGAGATGTTATGTATTGTAATCCTGTCTTTTTAAAGGGAAGTGAGAGATATCCGCGTGCTCAATATCTAGCATGCACAACAAAAACCATCCAGTGGCGAAGCCGCCATTTTCAGGTGCCAATTAACTGAGACATATTTAGACGTCGCCCAACTACTTGTTCAAGCTAACATTCGAGCGGTATTACTAAGGGCCAATTTGATTGAGATCCTCACTGTTTCTGTAAACAAAAGAAGAAAAAAAACGGGAATATCATATGGTGGTGTATCTGTACTGTGACACATTTGATTCTCAATGATGTCCACCCGTGACATTATGAGATGAAGTTGATTTTTCTATCTACCTACAACCTTCGACTGGTTTACAGTAACCCAACCAAATTAAAACAGTATGTGTAAAAGAAAATACTATATGGAATTTAATCGCATCATAGATGTCGGATATGATGAAAATAATATTTTTCAAAGCTTTACAATGCTTTAAATATACAGGTCTGTCCTTGCTATGGGCAAGTTAAAACTATTTATTAAATGTATTTCTTAAGCACATTGTCTTGGAGGTGTGGTCTCTTCCAGTGTTGTTCAAATGATGTGACATTGTCCAAACACTTCACTAAACAAATGCGATATAATTGCCATAACCCACAAACAGACAATGAAAAACACAAAGAGTCGAAAGCATTTTTGGATACCCCAGTGACCCCCTAGAAATTGTCAGCGTCATAAATCTTGACAGGAGATTTGATCAAATAAACATTATTGCAAATAATTCAATTCTTAATTGACTTTCACAGACAGTTGCGCCCTTCATTTGCAAATCTAAAAATGTCTTAGTTGTCACAATTTGCATAACTAATGCAAATTTCATCACATTATGTAAAAATATCAACATTCAAATCACCATTATGTACTCATTAACTTAAAATGAGACTTGAAAAATCCCAGAATCAGTCCCCAGATGGAACCGAAGACTAATGCGTTAATGATAAAGTAGATAGTGTTGCTCTGGGTCAAAATATATAATTAGTGGGGGGGCTTCACAACACATTAGCTGAGAGTAATCCAATTAAATTGACGCTGGCAACATTTGAAGGGTTTATTTATCATTTTCATTTGTCATTCTGATTTTAATTAACCACATATCCGAGTGGCTACGATAAGTGCTCGATGCAGGATGTGTGCATCAATTACAGGTGACTCAGAAGACATTTCAATGTACCCTTCTCAAAAATCATAAGCACACATGAGTTTCCCAACATTACAATTTTTGTGAGTCCCTTCATTTCCAGATGTGTACTTGTTGGAAACTTCAAAAACAGACTTTTATGACAGGAAACAGTATCTCTTTCAAATATAAATTACTTGTAGTAAGTAATAATGAAACCGTGTGCTTGCACTGTAAGGTTTATTTTTTTAATCTAAACATAGCAAGAAAAAGCAGGAAGTGGTCCTGAAAGCTTATTTTTGAACATTAATAACTTGAGAATAACTTTTGCAGTTCTTTATTTCACAGTGCAGTCATTGTCTCAGCAGATCATTAGGGGAATTATATGGAATTTTTGTAATATTGTGCCACAGTGAGTCATTTCTAGGCCTGTGCTTGTGCCTGGAAAGTTTGATTCCACCTCCACCCACAAATACGAAAAAAACCCAGATTGACAGTGGAAACCACAACTGCTTTGAAGGTAAAAGGTGGAATTTTTACCCTGCTGAGAAAAAAAGCTACCAGCCTGGAATTAGCTGGTTTTAGAGAGGGTTTGGCCACATTTCCAGCTTGCCAGGTTGGTCTTACCTCGTTTAAGGTGGGAGACTAGCTGGAATGACCAACCAGTCTGGTTTTAGCCTTTTATGTTAAGCAAGGCAGCTTCTCAATATAAATACAGTACCAAAAATAAGAAAGAGAAGTGTTAAGGACTAGTAAACTTGTGATAAAATGAGAATTTTGGTGTCTTAGTCAATCATCTATGAAAATATTTGGTAAACGGATGATTTTATCCAGCATATATACTATAAATAAATCACTGTATTTAAATGTGACTGCTCAAAATGTGCAAACTGTCAATAAGCATCAGGTGATTTCCAGGACCTCGTTGCTTTAGACCCTAAAACCATCTGTTTAAGAATTACGTTATTGCTAGACAAGTCAATTCGCACAGCAACTTGCAGTTCCGGGGCACTGCAATCCGTTAAATCCTCATCTGTTCTTAAACATTTATCTCCCTCAATTAATAGGAATCAAAGTTGTGGCCAAGGGCAAGAGCATATAACAAACAGAAGCAGCTTTCATTCCACCGCGCCGCCTGCAATCACAGAGAAAGATTAGCACACTTCATCCACAACACTTTGTCCCACTGATTTACCAGAGAGAGAGAGAGAGAGAGAGAAACTAGGGAAAAAAAAATAACTGGGGGCGAGTGATGAATGAACAGGAAAGAGGCTGTGACTGATCAGTATTGAAAACCTGTGCTGCTCTAAACGTGTGAAAAGTGAACCTGGGCAAAGAACTCTGATGTCCACCATGATGGAGTGGGTCGCCGAAAGCCCGGATCCAGAGACGTGTTTCCAGAAATATAGCGACTACCAGAGTATGATGAATGTCCCGATAGCACCAAAAGCCTATAGCACAGCAACGAGATTGAAGAAGAGATATTCTCGCTGAATCAGTAGGGTGTAATTTTGCTTGCTCGTGTTTTGATATGTAAACATAGAAAACTAATTCAGTCAAATTATTCAAGCCTATTTGAAAGTTTTAAACAGGTTTTTATCAGTGGGGGTTTCTTTAGGTATTTTTAGCTGAGCACACGTTGCTTAACTGTCTGATTTTGAGAGGGGCCTTGAGAGGGGCCTTTCAGGTTGAACAGGTGAGGAATTCGGTATTGTTGTTGGGACATGTACAACACAGAGCTTAAACTCTCTTTTGTGCTCATTGAATGATTTTTCTTTTGTCAGATGAATACAAAAAAAATGTCCCAGCTCCTTATCTTTATCCTTATCCAAGATTTAAAATGGCAGTGAATGGGAGACGAAATTTTGAAGCCCAAAATAGTGGATCCATTCATCATATCAAGTACTGTACTCTACACAGGTCTGGTTGTGTGTGTGTGTGTGTATATATATATATATATATATATGTTAGGGGTGGGCTTAGGTACATTTTTTTCATCTAAATTTATTTTCAAATTAATCTAGATTAAAATTGGCTCATTTGAATTCTGCCAAAGACATTCAGAATATGTGTGCTACCTAAAAATTACTTAAAGTAAAGCACTATTCGGACGGGACTAGTTTTACAGGGGGTCGTGAGAGAATGTTTGGTTTCACAGACGTACTTGGTGATTATAATCCCATCCGAATCTGCCATGACTGTTTTTCTCTCTGTGATTATGCAATGTCTGTGATTGCTTTTCACAACGTGTTTCCTTGTGTGTTTTGGCCAACGCGATATGCTGTAGATCCTCTTAACACACGCACGTTTAATATATTTTGCTATAGAAACTAAATAAATAAATAAATAAATACAAATAAAGAGCCAAATCATGTAAACTGTTAAGACATTGTAATATCAGTATCAGGTAAGATTACTCACCTTAATTTGAGCACTCGGTTACATGTGTTTTAACTATTAAAATTAAACATATTTACTGCTACAAATAAAAATCATAATAGTTGAACTAAAGTAACCACACATTAACATGGTTTTGCTAGACATTTAGCTTCACCATGGTATTTGTAATTATACTAATTGTAATCAATCTGAATGACTATAGCAATGCATGCATACAGACCGTGTGATCTCTGTGACGCCCAGATGTACAAAACAGACCCTCTGACCTCTGTAATAAACACAGAGGTGTTAGTCCCGTCCGAAATGATACATGAAGATCACAGATGACAAGTGATACGAATCGCAGTTTACAATAGAGTAGTTTAGAAAACTAGTCCCTTCTGAATAGGGCTACAGTGCAGTTCGGCTACATCCACGCTAAAATATCAAGGTGAGAGTCATCATAGCTTGCGTAATATAGACCCAGCTCCCAACAAAACGTAGTGACTACTGTAGATTAACAGCAATTTTTTTTATATCGCGTGATAAGAGTCTCATGTTAACAAAGCACGTTAACGCCAATAACGGCCCACCACTTTAACAAAAAGCTGATTGTAAATATTACATAAGGCTGTGACAGGGTTCAGGTTGTGTTGCTGTCCATGAACCTTATAATGTTGAGTAATGGCATATTTCGTAGTGACCGGCAGATAGGGAACCTCTCGATTGAATAAATAACATCTGTCAGATGTTATGTCCCCTTGCCACAACCTTGAACCATTACTGGTTGCCAGGGACAAGTTCTCAGCTCCTCGCCATGAAACCTGTTCAGTGGATGTGCCTGTCGCTTATTTATACCTGAACATATGAGAGTGATTCAGTTATGCAAAATCCACTAGTCATATTTCAATGCCCTGTTATCTTAATCAGAGAGGATTCGGGCTCCTAAGCAAGACCTCACAATGTCGAGTCTTGACATAACGTCTAGGTTTATGTACGTAAACATAAAACTACTTTTTTTTTTAATTTGTAGTAAAACTGTTGCTAATTTAAGATCCTGATATTGTTCATTTGGTTCATTCTTAGGTTATTCACAGTCAAACCTAACCAGAGGCCATAATTGGAATCAAAACACAGTCAATAAATCAAACACGGGTAGTCAACAAACACAAGGAAAACGCTCAGAAACGACAGCCAGGGCAAATTGTGACTTCGCGTCTGACTAGTGCAAAAGTCCAGCCTTAAATAGTCTGAAAAGCGGCACAAACGGCGCGAAAACGGCGAGGTACGTGGGTTACAAGTGTCCTGGTGGGAACGTTAATACTCTGGCGAAGGTTCCTGCTGCTGTTCATTGGGGGGAGCCACAGAAGTGCGGTTCGTGACAGGGTCGCCCCCCCTGCGAGCGGCTCCTGAAGCGAGCATGCGTCCAACGTCAGGGCCTGCCACGAGGTCTGGGGGCAGGCTTCTCAGGGTGTTCGCGGTGAAACCTCTCCGTGAGGGTAGGGTCCAGAATGTCCTGTGCATTCACCCACGATCTCTCCTCTGGAACAAAGCCCTCCCAGTCGATCAAGTACTGAAGAATGCGACCCCGACGCCAGGAGTTTAGGATCTTGCGGACCTGGTAGATGTCCTCGTTGTTCTGGAGCAGGGGAGTAGCCTCTGGCACCGCGGCCTCATCTAGGTCTCCCTCTACATCCGGAGCAGCAGCGGGCTTTAGCAAGGAGTAATGAAAAGTGGGTGAGATTTTGTAACTGGCAGGTAATTCAAGACGATAAGATACAGGAGAAATTTGTCTTAGTATTCTGAAAGGACCCACGTACCTAGGGCTGAGTTTGCGACAGGGTAGATGTAGGCGCAGGTCTCTGGTGGATAGCCACACCCATTGTCCAGGCTGGTAGGGAGGATGAGGTCTACGGTGACGGTCGGCCTGGGCTGCTACCCTTCGGATGGCTTGCTGGAGTTGAATATGGGCAGCATCCCAGGTCTGTTCGCTACGCCTGAGCCAGTGATCAACAGATGGCAGGTGGGTGGGTTCTCCCGACCATGGGAACAAGGGAGGTTGATATCCTAGTACGCACTGTAACTGGGTCATGTTAGAAGCTTGTTTCCGCAGAGAGTTCTGGGCGTATTCAGCCCAGATGAGGTACTGGCTTCAGTCGCCTTGATTGTTGTGGCAGTACGAACAAAGAAAGCGGATGAGCTCCTGGTTTAGACGCTCGGCCTGGCCATTGAATTCTGGGTGAGGTGAGGCTCACATTAATATTAAGTTGACTGCAAAAGGCCTTCCAGACTCGGGGGGTGAACTGGGGTCCCCTGTCTGATACTATATCCTCGGGGAGGCCATGGCAACGGAATATCTGCTCCATTATGATTTGAGCCGTTTCCCAGGCGGTAGGTAGTTTGGTCAAAGGAATAAGGCGGCAGGCCTTAGAGAACCGATCGATTACGGTGAGTATAGTGGTATGTTGATTGGATTGGGGCAGATCAGTTACAAAGTCTATTGCAATGTGAGACCAGGGCCTCTGCGGTATGGGCAGAGGTTGAAGTAGGCCTGCAGGCCGCTGACGAGAGGATTTGGTCATTTGGCATACCACACAGCGATTGATGAAGTCATGCACGTCCGAGGATAGGCTTGGCCACCAGAAGCGGTTGTTGAAGAGGTCTGTAGTAGCCAGGATCCCAGGGTGGCCTGCACTAGGACTATCGTGGACAAGGTGAAGCACTCGTTCCCTGAGAGCGGTGGGTACATAGACTTTGTCCTGCGGGCACCTGAGGGGTTGGTTCTGTTGCAGAAAATTCATATTTGTCATTTTAATCCATATTAACCCATTTGATTCTTTAGAAATAATTTCTATATAAACTCTGTATGAGGTGGTTGTGCCGAAGTTTGCTTGCGTGCCAAGGGTTATGGGACCTGGATTAGGGAAACATTAGAATGGTTACTCCTAGGTGAAGTGATGTATAGT
>JAUCNO010000460.1:6404555-6437518 GCA_032353835.1 Enteromius viviparus
ATTAAATGTAAATATATATATATATATATATATATATATACAGTATGTATGTATATTAATTCAAATGTTCATTATTAACTGAAACATACATATATTTACATATATATATATAAAGGTAAATTAATTAATTAATAAAACCCCTCCAATTTCAGTTGTTAATATTTTTATTTATAAAATTTATTTTTAAATTTTCATTATCATTATTTTTTTATTAATTTTTTTTTAATTAGCATTGCCCCTAGAATTCAGAAAGTAATGGAAGCACAATTAGAAATTATTTCATTCAAATTTATTCTCTTGCTCTTTCATTGAAAAGCAAATATCCTTTAAAAAAAACATACAAGTAAACTTCAAAACATAGAGACACCACTGTGAACACTCAATACCAATACCCGACTATTTACAAATCTGTGCAAAATATGCAAAATGAAATCCACTGGCATCCTAGCCTCACAATCGCTACATGAAATACTAGATGTGCAGCTTTCAGAAACAGACCAGCTATTGGTTTATAGACGCTATCGCTCCCCTTCAGCGACTCTCCAGAGCTGCCGATAGAGCTCAGAGTCCAGGAAGCGAGGGTACGAGTTGTTCTCCATCAGGAAGTACACTCGGCTCTGGGCAGCTTTGAAACTGGACTGTGTTAGGCTTAGAAGGTCCTGGTGGAGGGTCTCCTTTGTGTAGATGTCCAGGTTGAGCTAAAAGGAAAAAGTCCAAGAAATGAGAATGTGCGGAAAGACATGATGAAATTCTGGTATAGGTATATGTCTGGTATATTATGAAATTCTTTGCTGGTATTGACTAAACCTCACCTCTTTTGGAGAATCTACCCTGATGAACTCATCGTACATGGCTTTTGCCCGAGATTTGAGTTTTGATCTGGACCTGATCTTTCTGAACTCTTCACAGGCTATCCAAAACTCAATATTCTCCTCGCAGTGTTCAGACTTCATGAACAGTCGCAGAGCGATTAATCCATCTGAAATATGAAAATGGGGTAATTGCATGAGTTGCGTTAAATAATGTGGTGCATTTCTAACAAAAAAATAAATACAAAATATAGATCTTGTAATTTCTCGCATCCAATATAGGTTTTAGTTTAATGTATGTGTGTGTGCATTTTATGTATATATAAATACACACACATTCAGTGTGTATACATACTGTATGTAATACATATATGTAAATACATTTATATGTTTAGATGCATATATAAACTTATTTTTATATATAAACATTTATAAGCATAACTTCTAATAATAGTAGCTTAGTATAATAGTATGTTTATTTACATGTAAACGAAAACTTATTTTGGATGCAAGTAATCATTTGACAGCACTAGTGTGTGTGTGTGTGTGGTTTTGTTCTTTTTTTCAGATAACTAGCAATTCTATATATTTTTTTAAAATACATTCAATATCATTTTAGCATTTTAAATAAAGTATGAATTATAGTAATCTAAATTATGAAATAATAAAAGAAAAATATGAAAAGTACCACAATTTTTGAAGAATAATCATAAAAACTTGATTTACATTGTATGAATGATACACAGGAATATTACATTATGTAGTTTTTTTTTTAATGCTAAAACATAAATATTATAAAAAATGTAATAAAATATAAAAAAATGGAAGATGAACACGAAATATTTACATTTGCTGCTCAGCATGTTGTCCAGAGACTGTGCCCATTGAGTTACATCTTCAATAGTTGGCCTGTGGGAATATAAAGAGAGAAATATTACTTAATAATTAATAATAATACAATAAAATCTTATTATAAGCAGTTATATTTAAGGTTATTTTATTTTAGATTTTAACTGAATACAAATAAATACATCACTTTGTTTTACATGTATTGATTTATGCAAATGATTAGGTATTAACGTAATGCTCACCCGTATGATTTTCTCTGTGGCGGTGAGTGGTGTGATTCTCTGATGGGAAAAGTCTTGAAAAGCATTCTTGATCTCCAGTTTGTTTGTCTGTTAATCATAACCAATAAACATTAGCAACCACAGGTTAACTGGCTCACATAAAAGCAAACACAAAGTGCTAAAAGAAGAATCTTACTTAATGTGGTTGTGAGCTGAGCTCGTGTCGGGGTTCCTGCGGTAGATCAAGCGCTCCATGCTCGAATACTCTGTGGATTTTCTCATTTTTGCCAATCTTTCTATCACTATCAGCTGAAGAATGTTGTGTCTTGCCGTTGTGGGGCTTTTATACTCCCGAGGGCAGTAGTGTGGGCGGGGCTTTATCAGCAGGGACGTGACTGATTGGTCGTCTGCATCAGTGTTTGAGATCTTAGAGGAACACTGCAGCTCTTTCTTAAATAATCATACTCAACTTTGACTAGGAAGGCATTCAATTAAGATTGATGTCTATGAAATGAGTATAAAGCATTGATTGTAATATACCAAAAAAATATAGAATATAGAAAGTATATGTAAATATACTAAATTGTATTATGTTTTTATTATATAAAACTAAATAAAATAAAATTTATTTGATTTTATATAATAAAAAAGTAAAGGAGACAATTTTATTTTGTGTTAATTTGTATAATTCAAAATTGAATATGTATGTGTTACAATACATATTTAGGCTTCATGGTATATTGTTTATTTAATATTTTCTTATATTATTGGATAGTATTGTATGTGTGTATATGTGTAGTATATATATGATATATATATATATATATATATATATATATATATATATATATACATGTATATGTGCTGTCAAATGAATAATCATGGTTGATTGCATCCAAAATAGAATTTATTTTTATTTTGTGTATATAAATACTCAGACATACAGTATATATTTTAAATATAGTTTTATATACATTTATATTTGTGTGTGTGTTTGTAGTTATATTTTTATATAATTGTAATTATATTTTTTAATTTATTTTTCTTGTAATAGCTATTAATAATATCTCATAATATCTATCCTGTAATAGATATTAATGTTTCTTTATATGTGTTTGTGTGTGTGTGTTTGTAGACTACGTTTTATGAAGCTTTGCTTGAAATCTTTGGATTTTACAGCTCCCATTTTCCATGATTTCTATTTATTTTATGACATCATTTCGATGATGTTTTGCATAGTAGTAAAAAGAAAGAATAAGAATGTGCGTTTAGAGATGAACAGCACTGAGTCACGTCTGAAACTTGAGGATGTTAACGCAATATCCTTCTTAGGCACAAAGTACTAAACAAACTGGTTTGTTCCCAGCATTCCACATGTTTCTATTTATGGAAAGGATTGTCTATTTATAGAAACTCGTTTCTAAAAAAAAAGCTGAGGAGTTTGTTATCACTGGGCTTTAATTACTTTGCACGTGATTCAAACCGCTGAAAAAACACTTGAAATCTCTGTCATTTTTTTGCTTCAGACTGTAAGTGCCAGGCTAAACCGACCCAGGATGTCTTATTAAAGGATTTCCAATTTAGATTATACAGGAAAGTGCATTTTCCGAAGAAAAAGAGCAGTAGATCCGCACACTTGATGTGTTTCAGCTTTCAAGGGTCTTGCAGATACACATACAGTGTTGTGGTGGAAGACTGAATGTCTTTGACAAGATAAACCTTGACTTTTAAAAGCTAAATTAGATCAACATGTTTGGAGCTGACAGCGCGAACCGTTTTTAGCCATCTTTGAGTTCAAGTGTGTGTGTGTTCTCTGTAAAAGTGGAGCTCGATACATCCGTGTTTCCCAAAAACATCCTTTATTCTGATTTAGCAGAATTCCTGCACAGTAACTATTTGCATGACTAGATGACAAATGCAAATTCTTTTTTTTGATCCAGCTTAAATGTCAGGTTTGAAATAGTCCAAGCACATATATTGAGCTGTGAACTTTGTGCAGATCAGATTTTCTTTGCTTGCAAGTACAAGATCTGTAAACTTCCTCATGCAGGATAACATGATCTGCTGGTTCTGCATGCTTTCTTTGTTTTACTGATAATATCTATGTAAATGTACACACACACAATTATGTATGTGTGTGTGTTTATGTAGCCTTTATGCATAGAATAAATACATAATGATACAATAACATATCATTATATTATACAACACAGTCTCACAACCAATTCGTACATATTCATACAAGGTGGGAAAATCATGCTAATTCGTACAAAACGTATGTATTTAATATTTGGTACGATTTGTCTTAAAATAGAACCCGGATGATAAAAATATATAAAGTATGCATTTGTCATAGTCATGATACACTGTGTAATTCACCTGATCCTATTCAGATCGAACATGAAATACTGGTTTTGAGTCAAAGGTGCTGGAAAGAGAACACATCCCTGAACAGCCCGAACAGAGCGGTTTGTTCCTGTCACCAGTGTGACATCAGAACTATGCATGTTTCCATTCATTTAGTCAATGGGATGCAAATACAGATATGTGTGCATGATTAACGTCCAGGCCTTATACAGTGCTAAAGAGGATATTGAAAAGAGCTCGATTTGCATAGACATAGGACCATTAAAAACCTGAAGGAGTGAAGTTTCCATGGACTTACAGAAGTGATACAGTAACAAGAACTGAATTGTTGACATTTCGCAGAAAACTTTTTTTGTTGTTGTTGTTGTTGCTAAGGTCGTTGCTTTCAGAAGTACTCACATTCAGTGGTATCTTTCCACATTTTTCACATCTTTGCGTGAATAATATCTTTTTGCAACACAATGAGCTTTTTCAACCACTTCCTATTTGTTATGTCATGCTGTCATTGTAAAAGGAAAAATATCTGCTTGTAAGGCAGATTTTTAGTAAACCTCAAGTGATCAGAAGATAAGGGCTTTTTGGAAAACGACACGCTAGGAGGCCGTCTCTGCAACTCCATATAAAGTTCATTTTTATGACCCCCGTCCATATCGTCCAGCTTTGCAGATGTCAGACTCAGTGTTTTTAAAAGACTTATCGTCTGTTATGGTGTTCAGACTGTAAATATCAGTGAGCTTCTTAAGTGGTTCGCGGCGAGATTGTTGCCAAGTTTCCGTTCAAATAGACGATAGTCCAAAAGCTTAACGCACGAGGTGTTTCCCAGCAATGACACATGTGCTGTACTCATGGGGGACTCCAAAAGTACCTTAGCTTAAAAACAAGAGAACTGTTTTGATGAGGGTGCACAGTGTTTTTGCCATAAAAGAGGCAGCTTGTTTGGTGAACTTAAAATAACCTTCATGCTTTACAGATTATGTGACTGTGTGAGAAGTTAAAGACAAATAAAAGTTCAGCTGTCCAGTCTGTTCTACTGAATTGTAGGCATGTCTGTAATTAGCATTGCTTGAACGGACTATAATGTTACGTTCTGTACAAGATGCTAACAAGCCACTATTTGCGAATTAAAAGCAGTAAATCAACCATGTTCTAGCATATCCAACTTGTTAGCTAATAGATTCAACTCTGGATGTTTTCTGACCAAGTTTGTAGCAGTTATCACCTCTCAAAAAGCTCTCTTGGTTGTCTTTGAAGGACTGTTCCCAACTTTAGCAAAGTAGCATTCAACTGGCCAGTTTGCCCTAAAACACCACTTTTTCCTATGTAAATATAAGATGCTAGCAGTCTAACAAATGTAATATTCATAATAAATTGACCAATATCCAGCATGTCCAACTTGGTAGCCAAAGGAAGTCTTCTTGACCAGGTTTGTAGTGGTTTTAAGGACTTGTAAAACTCTTTCAGCCATCTTTGAACAAAGTTTTATGCTAGCTATTAGCTCTGTTCAAAATCGTAGCTGTACAAATCATCAGCTGTCCAGTTTGTCCAAAACACAATAATCATTTATTAGATTATCTTAAACATTAACTACATATAATATCATGTTATGAAACATAATTTAGGCCTACATATAAAACTGACTGCTGTGTGCTTTGTAAAAAGAAGATAAATTAAAAGCAATAAAGAAGCCATAGCATGTCCAAAATTCTAGCTAAGTTCATCTTAGCTAGATTTTGAAATCTTCTGACCAGGTTTGCAGTGGTTCCCTGCTGGAAAATGTAGGTTTTAAAGCTGGGATGCTGGTTAATGCTGGTCCTTTGCTGGTTAACCACCATATATCAACTTTTTTCATGTCCTTCATTCATTTTGAACAGAGATTAATATTATGTTTAACAATGTCAATTACATACATAACCACTGTTTGCTTTGCAAATGCATATCAACATGCTAGCAATCCAATACAAATAAACTGAAAGCAAATCATCCATGTTTTAGCATGTCCAACTTGCCAACTAATATGTAATTTCTAACTAATATGTTAAGTCTTCTGACTAGGGTTGTAGTGCTTTATTTTTAAATAAAACCAACAATACCCAACCTAATATTTGTTTTAGTTATGTCAGTGATTAGCATTGCTTAAACAGACATTCATATTAAGTTCTATAAAATAAATTACACACAAAACTGTGAAGTGCTTTGTAGACACAAGATGCTAATAGGCTAACAAGCTACTACTTGTAAATTGAATAACTGAACCAGACTCTAGCATATCCAAATCTCTGGAAAATCTTCTTTCTTAGATATGGCGAATTAGCATTTCAGATTAAATATAAATGGACATCATACATGAACAGCTCTATATTTAAAGCTTGAAAAAATAATTACAAACTAAATTAGGCATCAGCGTTCCATGTGAGAAACCATGAAACAAATGGCTGAAGACTTAAATCCCTAAAAGGAGTCAGATTTTCTTTTCTGGTCACAGTTCTGCTTTGTTAGCCATGTGCCTTTGACCAACACATTCGAGTTTCTCCATCGGGACAGTCCCTGCAATTTAGTGTGAAGTGTCTCCTAAATGGCAAGTCTCACAGAGGAAGACTTGCATCATAAACTAAGGTTAGCAACTTTAGACATGCAATAGCAGAAATGTGCAAGTTGCAAGATCTCATGACTATTGAGCAGCCGCTGCAATGCACACTTCTCTGGTGCTTATGAAGTCTTTCTTTCTTAATTCCCTGTTCTGTGGGAACTGAAACTCATCTGTTCCTTTTTCAAAGGTAATTGTTTCACTATGTAGTCATGGGACCTGTCGGCCAAAGGGTTTGAAAGGAATAATTCCTATATTAATCAAATGAGTTGACAATAGCTGGAAATTTCGCATTTAATGATGTATTTGATGTTTTATATTCAGTATCGGTAGTGCTGTAGTATTTTATTCCAATAAAAGCAACATCCTTCAAACAAGATAAATTAACCTGAGAGACAAATCTGTCATTTAATTGGATATACACAATATAGACACTATTTATCGGTATTAATCGGTATCATGTTTTTCCATATTGTAAAAGATTTAAATATCAAAAACTTAAGGGAAAGTGGAGGTTTATGGCAAAGGTTTAACATATTAATGTATTTTAGATTTTTTTAGGGAAATAATATCGGATACTTATCGGTTATCGGCTAGAATAGGAAAGTCTGAAATCATTTTGAATGTTATATATGAAGCTCACCACAGACAAAAAGGAAAACAGAGTCAAAGGTTCAACAGTGTCTAATCTTTATTTTATTGTTCTCTGAAATAACAACATCCAACCAGTGGCTGTGGCTAATAAATAAAAAACATCATTATTTAAATTCAACTTTAAAACATTCCAAGTAATGCCTACAGTTTTTGTGTGTGACACACATGCTACAACTGTTCTTATATTATATGTATTTCTATTTATTTTCTTATTTTTAACTTGACCTTTCAAGTAGGTAATAGTCACACTTTCTTTAATGTTATACATCTGTGTGGCAATAAGGCACCAATGTTGAAATAGGATATGTCAAGTTCCTCTCACAAAAGTGTCCAAACCAACTCAACCAATAGGCTGAGGTAGCTTTTCAGTACTAAAGTCATTGTAGGACATGGTATAGAAGATCTTAAAGGTCCTCCGGAAGTGCCAGGAAAAGAAAATAGTGTTGTGCCCACAAACCACCGGAAGGGCTTGAAGAAGCTGGGTCCTTATCTACACAGGAAGCACCCATAGTTAAGAAGCACTCATGGCGCTTCAGTAATATGTTGGACTTTGATATCAATGGCATGTTCCCAACGATTGCTCCATGTTGTCTCCTTCTAGTCTCAGAGGTCTTTTGGGGTCTGATCCACATGGTGGGGGCGCAAGCTTTGGGGTTCTGGTCCTGCACACAAGACCAGACCGTTCCAGTTTTTCCTTTGGTGTGATATATCCATAGAGTCATCTTTGAGCATTGTCCGCCGCGAGGGACTCAAGAAGGGCCTTGTACATCTCAGACCGTAGAAATCTGGGGTAAGAGTCGCGTTCCATCAGTCCGTAAACGATCTTCTGAGCATCATCGAAACACTGCGGCGTCGGACTCTTCACTTTCCTCTTGATTTCCTCCCGTGTGTGATAGTCAATGTTTATCTGTGATGCAAATACACCGGAGATGACCGGTTACAATAGGTAGCGTCCACACAATGGGAAATTACTTCAGAAGCATGCCAAAAAAATTAAGTCGTAATAGCGGAAAAATATGAGACAATAGTTTAAAAAAAAAAATTTTTTTTTTTTTACTTTTTAATTAAATAATAAACACAACATTGAGTGATCAAAAGCCATAGTTTGTGCTGTGACGAAGCCAGTATCAGTTAATATTTTCCTTTTATTTACAATCATACGTTACTCCTCTATATATTTAGGTCTGCCGTGGTCTGTTTCCAGGTGTCAGGCTCCTCTGCTGGGGGGCCCTGACAGTTAGTGGCCCCACGTTATATGGCCCTTGTGACCCTATAATCTGTCCAAGTTAAGTATGAATCAGCTGTAAACTCAGCTCTGTATTATTATTATTTTATATTATAGTGTATACAGTATATACAAATTTGACACAAAAGTACTAGAATTAATTATTACATATTTAATTTAAATAATTTTGTTGTTATTATTTTATATTGTATTAATACTAAATATACATAAGATTTCAATATAAATATATTTATAATGAAATATTATTTTTGATGTTTTTATGAATTGTTAGATTGTATTATTATATTACTTCTGTATGTACATACAAATCTAAAACAAATATAGTTATTTTCAATTAATATATTTTGTATACAAATCCCTTACAACTGACTTATAATGAATTATAATTATGTTACCACTGTTAATACATAGAAATCTATACAAATGTACTTATAATGAATTATTATTTTTAAATATTTTATTATTTTATATTAATTAATAGACATATAAAGCCAATATGAATGTATTTATAATGAATGATTATAATTTTTAAAATAATATTACACCTGTATATATATGCAAATCCATTACAAATATACTTAATATTAATTAATATTTTTATATTACATTTTACATATTTATATATTTTTGGATGATTTAGCGTTATTTTACTGTCTGAAATTATCTAAATATAATACATATACAATTCCTGTCATAGTGGATGGAGAATATAAAAGCATAAAAAAATGGAGAAAATAAAAGCATATCACAATTCAACAGACACTTCTAGCATAGCCTCATTGATTTGTATAGCGACAGGGCGTCATGTGGTGCATCCTGTACCTCTTTCGGCGATTCTGCTTCGACGAATTGCTCAAAGATTTTCCTCGCCTTCGAGCTCATCTTATAGGACGACGTTATCTTCTTGTAGTCCTCGCACGTCAGCCAGAATTCGATGTTCTCGTCGCTGAACTCCGTTTTCAGAAAGGTGCGGAATGTGGCCAGGCCATCTGGAGGGAAGCGAATGTGGGTGCGCGTCAAAACACACGGCGCAAATATAAACCAGCACCTCTTTAATTTACTCATGTTTTAGTTTTCTCTGACCTCAGCCGTGCAATGCCAAAAATAGCTTCGAAAAAGACTTACATTTGGAACCGAGGAGTCGCTCCAAAGACTGGGACCATTGTTGGGTGTCTTCTAAACTTAGCCTGCTGAGATCAGACGGGTTTGATTAGTTGAGCGTAACTGGATTAGAAGCAATAACTCTTGTTTGAACTATTTTGGACCTGGGGTCCTTATATGTATGTCGCTTTCTCCTTACCTCTCAGGAGCAGATGAACTGGTGAACATACACTTTAGGCGGCACATGAGGTTCTTTCCTCTACGGAGAGAAAGTCAGCTTGGTTGTCGGCATTTTACGCTTTACACATGCAAACCTAAGCTAAAGCATGCTGGGACTCACAATAGATTCCCTTGTGCTGAAAGATGAGTGTGAATGCCTGAAGATCACACTTACAAGGTCTTGTTTCTCCTGCAGTCATCTCTGTCCATGTTGAAATGTGTTGGGAGAGGTTGTGGGATTAGGCCAGGCATGGTAGAGCGAGGGCTTATTGCCCAGGAATCCACAGCCGTGCGCTCCTGCTAGTGATCATGCTGCACTTGGTGCTCTACAGGTTTCCCTTCTGCGTATCCGGCTCTGCTTTTTATGCCCTGCGACGGTTGCTAAGGGCTCGTGTCACCAACAGGGACCACAAAAGAGGAAGCCTCGGTGAACCCTCCCCCTCCTCCCTGCCCGCTCGTGTGCGAAAAGCATAGGTTGTTTCTCCATATTTTTAGAGATGTAAATACGCATTTACCTTGCTAAAATAGCTGATAAGCAAATGACAGCTTTGCATGTTTTGGGTTTTTCAGTCATCTACAGACGTAAACAGGGCCAAACTGTAATGGAGCACGGATGGAAATAAGAGTCAAATGAGATGGTTAGGCCGTTTCATTTCTCTTTGTTTTCTGCTTTATTAGCATAAAAGAGGTTACACAAAGGAATCCTTTTGCAAACATGAGGATAATAAGTAACTAGCTTTTCCGGGGCTGAAAATAAAAGTTATGATTAGAACCTAGAGTTTTACTGCCAGATGTCAGAGGGCAAGTGCAGAGGTTCTGCGAGGTTCTGGTGCCTTGCTTTTTAAGAAATCAACATGCTGTTCAGAAGAACGTATAATGAAACTCCGCAAAGAAATGTATCAGGACAAGAAATGTTTGTTTAATCAATATAAGAAAACTGCTTGTTAATGTTTATTAAACTTTTGTTTGTCAAATAAAAGTCATATGGTGCAACCAGCATGCATTATAGACCCATGTGGACCCTCATGACTGTGTGTGAAGGTCAGATTAGTTCAGGTTATGATATGTCATGTGGTGCCCCCCCCCCACACACACACACACAAAAAGATTCTATTTTTGAATAAATAAATAAATTGATTTAAAAAAATCGCATGGGAAAAAAATTGTTTAGGGAAGCTTAGTTTAGGTTGTAATATGTTGTGTTGCAACCCCACAAAACATAATGATGCTTGGTATTAAGCAATTCTTGATATTTTTTAAATAAATTTTTCATGTTGTGCAACCAACATGCACAGAAAAGTATAATTTATGTAAATTTCTGAAAACACCTGTATTTGAACTTTTTATGACAAGCCAAAATAAATAAGTTCAGTGTAAAATGCCATGTGGTGCAATTCCACACACACACACAGACACACACACACACACACACAAAGATATTTATGAGTTAAAAATCATAATAATTAGAAGAAAAACATTTAAATTAGCAAAAAAAAAAGCTGCAGAGCCATGACTGTATTAAAAGGTCAGTATCTATCTGAAAATAGCTAACAAGACAACATGGCGTTTTTAAAATTCCATTTGGTGCAGCTCAACAACAATAATAATCATCATGAAGTTTATGCATAAAAACGATATATTTGTTAAGTAATAATATTTTACAAGTTTGTGTTAGTTGTAAAACGTAAAGGTCACACTTTATATTAGGTGCACTTAACTACTTCAAAAAATAAGTACAATGTACTTACTGTGGTCATTGTATTGCAAAACACATTTACTGCTTTTGAGGTGGAAATGGGTAAAGTTAGGGGCAAGTTTGGTGGTATGGATAGGTTTAAAGGTGGACTAAGGTGTAAGGGATGGGTCAACAGCTTAAGTATGTGATTACTGAAATTAATTACAGATTTTACTATATGTATTTTTAAAAATACAAGTACAATGTAAAAACATGTATGTGAACAATAAGTGCAATGTATCAATTGATTAATTTAAATGTGAGAACATGGTTAAGGCCACTTTATATAAAGTGGGAGAAGCTTAAAAGCTTAACATTAGTTTTGGGAAAAATTGTGCGTTACACCGCATGACCATTTTAGAGTCATCAAATTAAACATTATTTGGAAATTGTTCGAGTCTGAAATCAACACAGATAAGAGATTTCTAAGTACTTGGCCTGTGCATTTTTACCTAGATTTTCCTTTATATTTCCTTATTGTTACTCCATGAACCTTTGTTAATACATAGTAAGTGACTTTGGGTTTAGCTTATCCAAAAATGGCTATGGTCAGTCAAGCGTTAGTGTGAGCGTGTAGAGACATCCTCAAAGTCACCTGACCGTCGCGCTCTATCTCATACTGTAACACTGTCAGTTTCTCCATTGTGCGCAATTGAGCAATTTTGTGCCTCTGGCAATGTCAGCGCCTCAGAACATTACTCATTTCCTTTTAGTTGCCATGGTGACGGTGTATTGGGCAGCAGATGATGGGCAGATTGTGTTAGAGATTGGTCGACGTGTTCATTGGCAGGATGAAACCCGGTAACTTACAGATTGGTGAAACGTCTCATCAATAATAGGGACATCCACTGTACAGTTGCACGATGGGAGCTTACTTTTAACGGTCATCTTTGTAAATTCATTTCCTTATGTCTGTGTAACCACATGATTTCGCATTAGCTTCAGTTCTAAGTGACAACATTTGCGTCGCGTTTACGCAGGAAACAAATCTATATGGGAAAAAATTAAATAACGTATGTTTGAGTTAGTTGTACGTTACGTTGTGTATTATTTAAAGACATTGGTCTCTCAGCAGCAAATGGTGTCCAAAACATTCATGTGTACCCATAGAAAAGAAAATATAACAAATAATTTAGTATATATGTGAATAAAAACTATCAGAGCATCTCATGAAAATCCTTATATGCTATTATATGAAAATCAAATACTGTGCATCCAGTTTAAAAAAGCATCTTAATACAATAAACGTTTTGTTTTTTTCAATCTCAAGTGGATAGATATTTCCAGTTGTCCTAAAACAGTTTCTCATAGAATTATCTTTCCCAAGAAGGACATTCCCTGAGGGAGATCTAGCATGCATCAGACGACCGTTGACATTCACTGTGTTGGTGGAATTTTAGGTTAATCAAACATAGTTATTCTTAGATGCTCTGAATTGCCTTTTTAAGCTATGAATGTCAGGAAGTAAGTCATTATCATTGTGGGGTCAAGCGCTGACATGGATTATTATTGTATTATATGGCAATGTCTCTCACTTAAGGCTCAACTCTGCATCAATTAACTCGGGTCAGACATGTGACCAAAACACAGTTCCTCACCAACTGTGAAAAACTGGCTTCCCAGAGCTCCCTGCTCATAAATTAGTCATTGCCCACAGACTTTCTAAGTTAAGCTCATCTGTAGCTCACAGTATATTTTTGTGTTGTAATCATAAAGAGGGCAAGCGTTCTTTCACTCTTTAAATTAATATTGAATTGCCAAAAAGAAATCCACTGTAAGGAAAAAACATGGATTTTATATATATATATATATATATATATATATATATATATAAATAGTAAGGTAATATTAAAAATAAAATAAATAAAGTTATTGCTTCTAATTTTTTTGAAGGTAGATAAAAAAAGATGAATAAATACCCAGATATTTAACTCTATTTTCTAATTAGGTTTGAACAAAAAAAATACATTAAGGTTTTGCATCAACCCTGTTACCGTCATGTTTTCTGCTTTAGTAATAAACAATCAATTAAATATTCCTATGTATTTTCATGAACACAAAGAACAGATAGATGGATAGTTATGTCCACCTTGTTACTGTCATATTATTATTGTTTTATTCTATTAATTTCAAAAACATTTCTTTAAAAAATTGGAGCAATATATTTATGTACATATGTAGTTGACTTAAGGTTAAGTGTCAGCCCTGTCATATTTTCTGCTTTACTCATAAAATATTCTGTTAGTTTCAAATATATATATATATATATATGTTCAATCCAGTCATTTCTGTATGTGAAATTTGACTTTAGGTTATGTGTCAACCCTGTTACCTTCATATTTGCCATTGTATTTACCAACTAATTCTTTAGTAAAATAAATAAATAAATAAAATACTTAAATAAATAATAATCTTAAGTACAAAATCCAAAATCTAGTCTCTTTTTTTCTATCATGAAGATGTATTTGAGTTAATATCTTCTTTATTCATCACTATTTTATTTTATTTTTTCCTTAATAGTGAAAACCACAGCAAAATATCTTTTCAATGACACTTTTGTAGTTTCCTGTTTTTGTATGTTAAACTGAACTGTAAATTTCAACCCTGTTACCTTTCCAGTAGTGTACTTTTTATGTGTTTAAAGTAAAGTGAATCTTTAAATGCTGTAAGTGGGCCTATTTAGTATAATATAAAATATAAGATTATAACAGAAATAAAAAAGGCCAAAATGCAGTTTCATGTCAACTAACAGTTTATCTTGTTCCACAATACAATTTCTCAACACTTAAACACGTGTCTGCTACAATCTAACTGAAATCAACTTTCAAGGCCAACATTTATAGAAAAGTCACCTATAACAGTCCAGCTCATCTCTCAAATAACCGATAAAACCATTTAACGTATCTCCCTTCTTGATCATTTCCTGTAACAGTGACACTTTTATTTTTTTTCATTCATCTTATCACTTCAACCATTGAAGCCGAGCTTCTGCACACCACACACTTTCTGTTCTCCTCTGTCATTTCCTCCAGACCACGTGCATATGTCCTCTTTCTGTGCACCGGCTCATTAATAAGCATTTTTCCAGTGAATTAGTAGTCATCGGCTGGTCTACATGAGGTTCCTGGCTGCGTTCCTCAGGTTCTGATAGGCCTCAGATTTGAGGAACCTTGGGCAGGAGTCTTTCTCCATCAGTCTGTAAATATGCATCTCGGCTTCGTCGAAACAAGTGAGGTCAGGCTTCACCAATGATCTCTTGATCTTCTCACGAGTCTGATGGTCAACGTTGACCTGTGAAATTGTAACATTTACATCCACGAAAAATATAGTATATTTCATTACTAACAGTTTCATTTGAAAGATTTTTAGTTTGTTAAGCAAATGGCAAAAGCAAACATTCTGGTTTGTTTTTCTTTTGTGCGATTAGTCATGGTTTTTAAAAAGTCATCTAAGTTCATCTGCGACATGCACATGTACAACTTTCTCTTATTTTGGAGAAACTTTTTAGCTTACGTTATACTCTACAGTCAACCATCACACACATCCCGCCCCCCCAATACACCACCGCCCCTGCCCGCCCGCCCCCTACGATGCAATGCCATTTCTCTGTTGTGCAATTTACTGTAACTGGCACAACTACTTATATATCTATTTATGTATCTATGCTGACCTCTTTTTGAGCCATGGGATGGAGAAACTCTTTGTAGATATCTGCTGCTTTGTTAGAGAGTTTGCCAGATGAAGTCATCCGCTTATATTCCCTGCAGGCAAGCCAAAATTCGATGTTCTCCGAACTAAACTCAGACTGGAGAAATGAACGAAAGGCGTCCAAGTAGTCTGTTCGCAAAAGAATAAATTTTTTATATACTAAAATAAAACATATAAATCATATAAATTAATGTTGACTGGTGGTTGAACTAACCTCTGTTTTCTAGCAGATCGGATAGCTTTGGCCCTTTGTCTTGTCTTAAGAAAAAAAAGAGGAAATCAAAATAAATAGTACCTAAAATGTTTCCACCATACGAAGTCATATAAAATATTTAAAATATTTTCTAATTCTTTTATGAAGACTGAAATGTAAATGTGAACTTTGTCACTCTGAAATGAACTATGGTAAAAAAAAAAAAAAAAAATTTTTATCTGGCCTCTTTTAAAATTGACTAGTTATACATCAAGTAAGATACCCATAAACTGCTGATTTCACCATTGTAATTATAACAGCTTGAAAACTTACTGATAAAGACAGGGTTCTGTATTTTTCTTAATCAAAACACATCGGATATTGCTTTTCTGTTTTTTCCTGCTCAACAGAACGTCCAGTCTATGAAATTAAAATAAGCACTTCAGTAAATAAATCCATCTTTCAGTCAATGCAGAGAGACGAGTAAAAATCATTTACGTTTTCGGTTCGTTCTTGTTCCGAATGAGGTCCTTAAACTCGTAGATCCGAATCTTCGAGAAAAGCATTTTAGGCATCATGGGGTGGTGGGAAATAATTATTCAGAGCGACCCGCTATGTTTCATGTTTGTGACAGACTTTTCCCATCTAACGGCTGTATATACTGTCGGGTCGACGGGCAGATAGAGTGGGATGTTGTCATACCTGAACATGTTCAAACAAATCTCTGGATGCCATTGACATAACGAAGTCTTTCATCTGTTCTCCATGACTCAAGTTTTCAAGTTTATTCTTGAATTCGATGTTTATGATATTACCACAGTTTTCTTGTTGCTATGACAGCTCGACAGTGGAAAATTAAGGATCCCCAAGTTAACAATTTCTGGTTCCCAGAACGTTCTGGGAACGTTAGTTTTTGGTTCTCAAGACTGTTCCCTTTTGGTTAGCCAGGAAAGTATCCTTGACGTAAATAGAATGTTCCCTATAGGTTATTTTAAGATTTTGCCAAATTAAGTGTAGGATTAACAGCTTGAAACCTTGAGAACACTTCCTCCAAGGTCTGCAGATGAGATGCAGAAAGGCATCTGGTGTAACAAAGGCTGAGATCTCTGAAGCACACTGTGGTACCTGCCAATACCCTTTAAGCAAGTCCAATTTGGTTACAAACTTAGCCTTTCCAACAAGATCAACACAATCTTCCATTCTGGGAAGAGGGTAGGAGTCTGATTTAGTTTACTGAGTAACGGTTATCAGTGCAAAAGCGTGAACTTCCATCAGGTTTTGGGACTAACAAACATGGGGAACACCATGGACTACAACTTGGCACAGCTAGACCATTTTCAACCAGATACTGGGTCTCTTTTTTCATAATTTCACGTTTTGCAGGATTCACACGATAAGCATTCTGCTTAAGAGGAGGATGATCACCAACATCTATATCATGCATCAACACATTACTCACTGTAGGTACATCTGAGTAAAGAGAAGAATGCGTATTAATTAACTGTAGAAGTTGAAAGAGTTAACTTTGAGATGAACTAGACAAGTGGGAGAGTTTTGAACGAAGGGTTAGAGCTTCAGAATTTTGCAAACAAGCTCCAGAAAGACAAGCTCTTCCTAAATGAAGGCCATCCACACAAGGAGAATATTCTGAAGGAACCACGTCTACAGAAGTTACGGCAAGTTGTCCTTTAGTGTCAGGACAAGAGACATACAATTTAAGCATACACCAGTCTTTCAGGGGTGCCCACTACATAGTCAGTATCACTTAACTTTTCTTCAATCACCTACGGTGCTATAAACTTGGATTGTAGAGCAGAGCCTGGCAAAGGCAATAATACCAGAACTTGATCACCAACCTTGAATGAGCTTTGACTTTATATTTTTATTTATTTTTCTGGGAACCTTTAGGGGCGACATTTCCCTAATGTGGTGGGAACGTTCCCCTTAACCTACAGTGAACGTTATATTTACGTCAAGAAAACTTTCCCGGCTAACCAAAAGGAAAGGTATCCAGAAAGTTCTCAGATGGTTACCAGAAAGTTCTTCTAGTCTCTGTAGACTGATACTGGTGCTGACCCCTAATCATCCAGCACCCCCGTGGCATGGAAGATGGACGGATATGGACCTCAGTATCAGTACTACAAACCATGTCTTGTTTTAAACTATTTCTTAACCATTACAGATAACCAGAGCACAGTCAACTACCAGGGCCATTAAAATAGATTGAATTATACGTTAATATAAGATTAACCAGGCCTACGTTTCTTAAACACCAAATAGACTTCAACAAAATATTGTGGTTTAAAAATATGCATTTTATTTGTACATAAATTAAAAGTGAAAAAACATTTATTTGATTAGGATTACATTTGTTTCTTACCGCTTAACGATGACATGCTTCTCTCTTTTGATCCGTAAACAAAATGTTAATATCATGTTCTCTTCAATTAGCCTGGTAAAATATCTGAGATATTTATAATAATAAAATATCTTGCGGTGAAACATACAAACAAACACAGTGTTTATTTTATACGTTGACTATGCTTATAGCTATACAATTGGAATTATATTTTCATTATAATGCGATTTGACTACTTGTCTACACTTTATTATTAGCTTATTTCAGACATGAAATTCTGCAAAAATAGTTAAAAAAATACACATTTCAGCATTAGAATAATCAGAACCCTCTGCAAATAAGTTTTAATTGTTTATATAGTTATATGACAACTAAAAAATAACTTGCAGGGAACGTTCTGGGAACCTTATTTGGTTCCCAAAACCATAACCAAATTGAAACCAAAAGGAAACGTTAGGGGAACGTTCTGCATTTGTTGGGCCATAACATTTAGGCTTTAAATGAGTGTGAGGCGGACAGATAATACATATATATCCTATATCCTAGTTTTTAAACTATATTGGAGTAGCCAAAGTTAAACGGGATCCAGATAATCTATACGAGCCGGGACTTGGAACTTATTCTTTTTTTTATTATTTATTTATATGTGAAGCATTTCGCAAAACATTTCGAAGATGTGAAACATCCTGGTAATGTTGTAATAGACCCTAAGGATTTCACGTTTTATTGGCGGATGGACCGCGCCCACAGACAAGCATCAGTGAACACATTTTTTGAGTTTCGGAGTCACACCAAACATCAGCCTTGGACTCGTTCATTGAGGCGTATTGTTAGTCGTGTGGGAGTGGTAAGGATTTGATAACATTGCTTGCTACATGTTTGCTGTGTAACCTAAACTATGCTGAAATAGTACAAACTTGAGTTGAGCCACATCCCTTCATTGGGTGGTTCTGTCTCATACTTAAAAGTGAAACATGTGATGTTTGTGCCTCCAGTGACACTAAAAAGAATAGCAACAATAGTTATAGTTATATATTATACATAGTTATGCTTTCACTGAAATAATAGCCTAATTACACACACACACACACATAGAGAAAGACATATATATATATATATATATAGCCTACTAATCTAAAATAAAATAGGCCTATTTAATGGTCGACATTGTTCATATATTTACTAATTTATAGTAAATATTGTATTTAAATGTATGTGTATATATATATATATATATATATATATATATATATATTTATCAGTGTGTGGTGTGACAGAAAAATGTACAAAAAAACAAACATTATCTCATGCTATTTGTAACTCTAAGAAGGAAGATTTTTTGTTATTTATTCATGTTATTTTATGTGTTAAGTTTAATACGTTAACATGTGAACATTCTGCTCTATATTGTCTAACCACCAGGTGGCATACATGGCAAACAAACCACTCTCAAAAGAACAGAAACATTTTATTTGGTTTGACACTTTGCAAATAACCACCAAGGGTGTGTCCGGATCAGTTTTGTGAATGTAAAGCACTAGAATGTGTAAACTGCAGGAAGGAAAACTTGTGTATTGAGAAAAGAAACAAAAGATTCATTTTAAAAGGCTGTAGGAATGCAACAATTACACACATTTTTGAAGCTTGTCACATAAATTGTGCTGAACATCATTTTTCATGAGGAAAAATGCTAGACAGAGGCTTTTGATTAGTGGTCTCTGGCTTTAACATTCCTCATAAATATGTATAGAGTAGAATTAGACACCTATGCACTATATAATGTGAAAATGCATAGCAGTTCTGAAGCATTCTCTAGAGTTTGACTTTGAAGCTTTGCATTCTTCTAGCCATTATTCTCAGATTGTCTCCCATATTGACTTTTCCTAACACCCATATCACCTTATTAAGCTGATACAAAGCGTACAAGCTGGCTACAATCAGGACTACACCGCTCACCAAGAGAACAATGTACAGAGCCATCATGAATCCACTGTATGTACGCGTTGACGGGACAGTCCACAGGTACACCCAGCCATTGTAATGATTGTTGTGCACAATTTCTGGTCCGTTATCCAGCACAATTGTATCGTAGAATGCCACATCAATGTTGTTACCATTGGCTTGTTGCACATAAATAAGATCAGTTGTAGGAGAATGTATAGAAGCAGCTGTTGGGAAAGTAGTTGCAGTTGTGGTTGCATTGGAGATATTTCTTGCTGTTGTGCTTGTAGCCGTAGACGCTTGCAGGGTTGGTGTCGATTGAGCAACAGTGGTAATGGCACTTGACGCCATAAAAGTGGTCTGAAAAACACCACAGTGGAGTTCCTCATGAGTCAGCGTTTGCAACGGGTGGTTTTCTAAGCGGTACGGTTCATAGCATGTTATTCCTTTGTCCAAGTCACTGATTAGTTTTGGGTTTTCACGAATCCATTCTGCGATACCCATAATGCTACAATTGCAATTCCATATGTTGCCGCTTATAGAGAGGTCTTTTAGCGCACCCGCATGAACAAAAACATCTCCGGGGAGATAGCTCAGATGGTTGTGGTTCAGGTCTAGTATTTCTAGTCTTGAGGTGTTGTGAAAGATTGCCGATGGGAGAGACTCGAGCTTGTTCCCATTAAGCATCAGAATTTGAAGGTTCACCAAGTTTGAGAAGATCTCCGGGTCCAGTTCATGAAGGTTATTGTTCTTCAGGGACAGTTTCTTCAGGTTGGGCAGACAACAGAAGAGGTTCTTCGGGAGGGAGGTCAACTTGTTGTTGAAGTGTAAATTGAGAGCCCGTAAGTTGGTCATGTTTGCAAACAGGTTCCACGGGACAGTGGATAGATTGGTTTCATAGAGGTACAGCTCTTGGAGTCTCGGCATGTGTCCCATCAGCTGGTATGGAAGGGATATCAAGGGGTTCTTGTAGAAGGTGAACTTGGTCAGGTTGGGCAAGTAGTAGAAGGTCTCGGCTGGAATATACTGGAGTTGGTTGGCAGACATTGAGAGGGTGAGCAGGGATGGCAAGGGCCAGAAAAGACGGGGAGGAATCTGTCGGATCTGGTTCTTCTGTAGCATTAGCACCAACAGGTTGCTTAGATGGTCAAAGGAACCGCTTTCAATAGTCTCCAACTGGTTGGATGTAAGCACCAAAGTTTTGAGTTGCAAAAGGTTATGGAAGAGGGTCCTCGGGAGGTTCCTCAGCTGGTTCTCAGCTAAGTTTAAGTAATTCAGCTTGGTCAAACCCCGGAAGACATTAGCGTCCAGCCGGGAGATGCGGTTCTTGCTCAGATTTAGTTCAGTTAGATTGACCAAGGCCTCAAAGAGTTCTAAACTAATGGAAGCTATTTGGTTACCATCTAGCTGCAGCTGCTCCAAATTGCTCTGCTCACGAAACACCTTGGCTGGAAAGACGGAAAGCGCGTTTGATGAGAGCTTGATGGACAGAAGCTGTGGAGCACCACGGAAAGCTTCTGGTTGGATGGTTTCTAGAGTGCTGTGCGTGATCATCAGTCGTAGCAAAAGAGAGAACGGCTGAAAACTTCTGTCTTTGAGGATCCTTATGTTTGTGTCATTTAGTAGGAGTAGGAAGGTTGACGTTGAGTTCAGAGGAGGAATGTCGGTAATGTCCCCGGTGCATTTTGCGAAACCCCTAGTGTTACAAACACAGCGATCGGGACAACGAGCACTGAGGGTGAATTGAGGCAGAAGCTGAAGTACAGCAAATGTGAACCACATATTCTGTGGAAGAAGTATAGGCATATGTCATTATAAGAGTCTTCTTCAATCTATAATTGGACAATTTTGTTTTTATTTCAGGAAAATAAACTGGCCCATTTACAATAAAAAGAGATCATTTGCCCATAAATGGTTACTCCCACTCATGTCGTTCCAAACGTGGATGACCTTCATCCTTCTTTGGCTTATGTCCATTGAGTTCAAAACAACTTTGGACTCAGTGGACCAAATTATGTCCATTTTTGTCCACTGGCTCCAAAACAGCATTGGACCCAATTGACTTTAATTACGGAAAACGACACAGTTTCCAAAAAATATATATATATAACAGAAGAGAGGATGCTATGGATGTTTGGATTGAAATAAGAGTGACTGCATTTCTGGAAACTTTAGAATTTAGACAGAATTTTCATCTCAGTGTAAAATATTCCTTTAAGTTACTAATACAAATAAATGAAGTAGCAATGTTAAACTTACCTCTCACAGATACTGAAGACTGTCTGGCTGAAATGAATGCATTCTGCTTTTAATAACCACACTCTGGAAATAGCTCTTCCCTTTTGACACTTATCGTACTCTGCAGTGAAGCCCACTGGAAGCCTGTATCCGTGGTGATGAGTTATTTTTTATTTTTTGGTCTTTATTGTGTGTACTTGTAGAAGTTATTGTCTTCCAACATCCAATGTCTCTCTTAAAATAAAACACTGAATGTTCAGTTTTATTGCTGTTAATGCAAATATATGCTGTTAATACATTTATTTTATTTATTAATTTATTTAAATAAATTAATTATTTTATTGATTGAAATAGGCAGTATTAGAATAGAATAACAATACATATTCCTTATTTTTGATTGGGCTTATTCATAATAATAATAATATTTGTTTATTTTTTATTCATGTATATATATATTAATACATTTTGTATTTTTAATTTAATGCAAATTAAAAATGTAATTGTATTTAAAAACATTGAGCTTTTTTCTATTTAAAGCATGGGACCAAAATGAAACGTACTTCTTGAAGCTTTACATGTCCCTTATTTTTGTGTCCCCAAACTTTTCTTTCACTAAAAAGTGTCTCTAATTCTTTTTTTTTTTATTCCTCTGTCTTCATACACTCTCAGAAATAAAGGCACGAAAGCTGCCACTGGGGTGGGACCTTTTCAAAAGATACATGTTTGCACCTAAAGGGTCCATTTTGGTAAAAATTAGAACTTAAAGTGTACATATTTGAACCTAATAGGTACAAAAGTATACCTTTTTTAAAAAAAGGTACCCCAGTGACAGCTTGTGCACCTTTATTTCTGAGAGTGGATGTTCATACGCGTCCTTAAAGGGACCATTCACCCAAAACTGAAAATTCTGTCATTGTTTTTGTTGCTCAAGTGTTTTTATTGAACACAGAAATGAATTTGAAAGAATGTTGGTAAGGTTAATTTATTCTTTTGTTATGTGTGACATTTATAATGAGTCTTACACAAGTCCTAACACTAGAGGGAGACAAGAGCTCTTAAAATGATCTTCATCATTCAAGGCAGATGTCAAGTTTAACCTATTGCAATTATTACAGTAAAATTATGCATTCATGTTTAATCATAAACTCAAGATCCTTAAAAAAATACAGTGTTTTGCACAATAAGATGATAGAGTAAAATCAATCAATTTCGCTTCATGTTTTACTGATATGACATTTACATAAAATACAGTACATTTTCATTAGTCATGAGTACCTTCTAACTATCATGATTATCATGACACATTATGAATACGTATAATTCCATATCTGAAAAACGTCTGCTTGTTTGACACATCTTAAGGCATTAGATGATTTTGCAGGTTCTTCTCTTTAAGATCCTCAAACACAGTATTTCCAGAAACAGGCTAAAAAGAAAATGGGGGGAAAATTACATTTGCATTTATGCCATCAACTCTGCTCATAAAACAAGTAACACTCACCATCATCTCTTTTGCTGGTCATCGATCGCTCTTTTTCTATTGCATTTGACACCAATTTTCTTTCTACATTTAACTGCTCTTGGAGAGCTGCAAGCTGAAACAACAAACCGACAATTAGCTTTCATAATAATAACAGTTGTTTTATTTTTGTATCTGTGTGTGTGTATATATATATATATATATATATATATATATTTAATTTTTTTTATAAAAATATTTAAACATACCTCCTGCAGCTCTACGATTTTTCTGGCCAGCTCTAGTCCTGAGATTCAAGAAGAAGTGCAGGTTTGCAGATTATAAAATGCTTATTCATTTTATTTGTAGAAAATCAGATGCATGCATTTATTTACCTATTACATCCTTTTCTTGCACAGGCATGATGTTTTTTCGTAGCAGAAGTGCCAAGATGTGGTTCTGGACGTCTAAATCATCCTTTGGATGGAAAACCTGGCCAACTGTAAAAATGGAAATATGCAATTCAGCACACATTTAAGATACAACAAGCCTGATTTAAACCAGTCATTTAGCGGCTCGTACTCACCTGGGCTTGCGAGGCTTCTTGTATGAATGTTGAGAGCACCAATCAGAAGTACAAAAGCAAGTCGTGGAAGAAGACTTCCTGAGGATGGTCTGTCCATGGCACCGAGTGTTTGCTCCTGCCCCGACCAAAGCCGCTTCTGCTGGAGGCTCTTCAGATGGGATACTTTTAATCAGGCGTGAAGACGTGAGGATGTGTCATCGCTGTAAATCAAAAGTGTGACGTGTACGTTCTGTGTCTAAAAAGAGGGTCCGTGACAGCTGGGACTGATGTTCTGACGTGGTCTCAGGGCCAGCGATGGGAAATCAATCAGCCGTGGAGTATGTTGGGACGAGAGTAAATCACTTGCGATACTGGGTATCATTCATCTGGGGATGGTAAAATGTTCCTGGCATTCTTTTTTTAATTTAACTAAAAGTATATGTGAGTCAGTGCTTAGAATAACTAGAAACAGCATGATGATGGATGTTGTGTTTAAACAAAATTATCAGTTTTTTATTTATATTTTTATTTATATATTTTTATTTTATTTTTTATTTTGTATATTGTTACTAATTATTGTTATTTTTAATTACAATTTCCTTAACCTTAATGACATAATGATTACAAAATAATTTCAATTATTTATATATATATATATAATTTTCTTTTTATTATTGAAACGGGCCGTTATAAGGCACTGTCAGTCCAATAGAAATTCTAATTGTATTAAAACTTTAAATAAAAATCCAACCCATGGCATTCTTTAAACACTAAGTTAATATTTAAGTGAAATTAATTTGATTTTGTACGTGTTAGATTAGCTTTAAACTTTTTTGCTTTCTCTTCTCCCAAGTTTCTATAAATCATAAGCATTTTTTGCAAACTTTCTTACAAATAAAAAGCAAATATTGCACTCTTTATTCATCATAAAATATTTTTAGTGTAATGATGTTATTGTAAATGAAAACGGTAGACTTAAAGTATTTTCCATTCCATAGAAACCCTTAATTTAAAAAAAGAAAGAAAAAGAAAAACTATAATGCATGTGTGAATTAATTAATTAGAATGATAGTAAATCATTTAAATACATTTTATAATTGTAATTTATCAGATTGTTTTAATCGTTTTTATTTTTTATGCAGTATTTTACCTTTTAGTCTTTCTTACAAAGTAAACACATGACATTACAACAACAACCATAATAGTAAATGATTATTCAATTAATATATTACTCTATATACACAGTATATGTTTGTAGATTTTATAATATCTGTTAATGGTATCATATTTACATATAGTTAGGCTATACATAATTGTAATCATTTCATAATCGTGGAAGTCTGACTTCAGAGAGTAGTAATGTTCCAGTAGTAGCTGCATTTCCCCCCTAAAAAGCGATTTAAAGTAATGAATTTAGTATCAGTGTCTATATGGGCTAGCATTTCTAACATAAATATAAAAAAAACAAGGTTACCAAATAAGCCAGGCTTATGGCAGACAGTCTGACTTATTTTAAACCAAAGTAACTGGCAATAAGTCAGACTAGCTAAAAAAGCTGGCTTATTTAGTAACCTTGAACCTAAACAGGCCCCAGGTTTCGAACATGTACAAGACCTCCAGGCAGCCGACTTCTGAAAGAGTTTGAGCAGGATCCGTGTGTTCGTCTGCTCGCGTGCGCGTGCGCGCTCCTCTGCGTGCCAGAACGCGAGGGTGCGCGCGCGAGGCTTGTCCCGCCCTGCCTTCCGTAGCAAACACAAACACACAACGAAGGAAAAGCTGAGCTGTGTGTGTGTGTGTGTGTGTGAGCTCGCAATATTCATCTGCTGAGGGTACAGAGGGAGGGACAGACAGAAACCTCGGCTCCCGACAGAAACCAATCAGAGCCACACATTAGCGAAGACATCGATCGGGATTTATTTATCTGACGGAAACCGCCATCCGTCTGTCAAACAATAACCTTCAGAAACCCCAGAGAAACATTACGCGCCGAAGACGACATGGCTGATTTTAGTATTGATCAGAACAACCTGCCTGGCGTAAAAGAGGGTGAGTGAAGAAGAAGATGATGATGATGATGGTGCGCGTGCTTATTGTTGTGTGTGTGTTACTGCGTTAAAATAAACGGGCAAACGGCACGGCCCGTCAGATGATTCAAAACTGCCAAAAATGGTTAAATATCATTACATTGTGGTTAACCGTAAAGGTAAACTGTTATTTTGAGTCAATACGTTGTTTGCGTTTTGTAACAATATAACGTTACGGAGATATTTACGTTACTGAAGTCAAACAGAGCCATTGAGGCATTCTCTGTAACGTTACTGAGAAACGCCTCTCTATATATATATCTGAAATAGAAAGAGAGCGAGTAAATTCGGGCCTGTTTTGCCTTAAATATCATGTAATAGATGGCGTGTGATGCCTGACGTTAGCTTTAGTTTACTGGTATGTGTGTGTGTGAATGCTAGCACATGTGTTGTGAGAGTCATCATGAAAATCTTCGGCATACTGAAGATGACTGTGGTGCAACCCAAGCTGTTGATGACTTATCATGTTATTAAGGGAAAAACAGCTAGCTTTGCAAGATTTTAATCCCATTTGACGTTCAGGGAGGATTAGCGTTTACAGACCCTATCATTTTGGCACCAAATCCCGGTTTGTGACTGTATCCGAGGTTCAGTTTCAGTTCTTGGCCTCGAAATCCAAAAGATAGTTTCAACCTGAAGGTATACAATCTTAAAAAGGAAGGTTCCGTAGTAGAACTATTTTTGGTTCCGTGTAGAACCATCTCTTTCTTACCTTTCTTATTCTCTGAGGAACCTTCTTTCACAACATTTTGGTTCAAAGGTTCTTCAGATGTTGAAGGTTCTTTATGGAACTATTTAGACAACAAAAAGTTATTCTAAAGCGCCATGAAGCACCTTTTTTAAGAGTGCGGTTAAAACTATGTGTCTGTTTACTCTTCCAAACCTGTACGAGACACTTTCTTCATTTGAGCACTGCGTACGATATTTGGAGGGACACTGGTAACCAGACAGTTAAGCCTAATGGTAGCCATTGACTTCTATATTATGGCAAAATATCCTATGGATGTCGAAGTATACTGTCAACTGGTTGCCAGCATTCTTGAAATGTTTAAAATTAGCTGTTTTTTAAAGCTTAGTTATTGGTCTGGCTGATAACCAAATGTTAGTTTCTTTTGTTATTATTTTTTAATGATCTCTAAAGTGGGACAGGACAAATTAACAATTTTAGGGCGTTTGAGACATTTGAAACAAACCATTTTTTAAATTCATAATCAGTTATTGGTCTGAAGCTGAAATCAGAAAATCAAGAAATTCTGGCTAATTGGGGACCAAATGTTGATTTCTAGCTAAACCTAAATACAATTTTGAGGTGGGACAGGCCCAGTTTTGAGCTACTTTACATGCACGTTCAGTTATTATTACTGAGTTTTAAACATTAAGTAATTCTGTGTAACTGAGGGACCAAATATTGGTTTCAAGCTAATTTATCTCATATAAAACAAACAATATTTACAGTTACTTACAGTACCGAAACTCTATAATGGGACAGACCAAATTCATATTCATATTCTTTTTGTGCTAGATTAATTTAATGATGGGTAATATAGTTTATCAAACATATCTTATTAGTTTACACAACAGCACACATGACGTTGTGTCTTGGGGTTAGGGTTAATAAGTCACATTTGTGGAAAGTGGCTTTTAGACTCGTTGAAATCCGTTGTGTACAAGATGCAAAAACCTTGTGAATCGTTGAAACCCATTTATTACTTAAATATTCTGGCTGTAAAATTCAGACTGTGGAGGAATTTGGTAGCACATGTTTATTCAAAAGAGTCTGGATGTTTTAAACTGTATTAGCGGGGTGAGGACGAGGACGAGTTTCTGTTTGCGTCTCCTCGAAGAATGTCCTTGTGGTTTCTGTTTTGAGTCGTCTGGTGCGTGTGAATTCAGCGTTTTGTTGTTGTGTTGCAGCTGCTCTTTGCTCTTGGAGGCAGAGATGTTTGCTTGGGGAAAAACGTGCAGGCTTAAAAATGTGCTGTTTCTGCTGCCTCGCTGAGATC
Source organism: Enteromius viviparus (assembly GCA_032353835.1). NCBI lineage: Eukaryota > Metazoa > Chordata > Actinopteri > Cypriniformes > Cyprinidae > Enteromius > Enteromius viviparus. The sequence continues at coordinate 6,432,891 of JAUCNO010000460.1, forward strand.
TCCGGGGATGCGCTCGGAGAGCTTTCAGCTTCTCCTTGTTTTGCCAGTCGCTGCTCTGTAGCGTTCTTAATAAATCTGACATCTTAATTGATGTCGTAGTGTTTGTGTCGCTGTAGGCTGTATTTATTTCATGCTGTACTGCATGATATCACCCACAAGTTTTTAAGTTAAGGTGAAGATCCTCCAGCATGCTCTTTTTAAATCCTGTGCGTCTTATATTTTTTAATATATATATATATATAAAAAAACACACACATACATAAGATTTAAATATTTAGTTAAATATAGAACCCCCTTCCCTTTTTTTTTCTCCCTTAGTTAAGTTTATATATATATATATATATATATGCTGTACAGTTTTTACAAAATAATGGTAAAAATAGATCTAATAAAAATTTTTATGAAAAACTTCATAACAGTTTTTTCTTTTTAATTGTTAATGTGGTGCATGTGTCTAATATTTTGAACTTGTTTGTTGTTTTTGCTTGGGGTCAGTTATATATATATATATATATATATATATATATTTATTTTTTTTTTTAATTAAGAATTAAAACTTTTATTCGGCAAGCAAGCAATACATTAACCTAAAGACAATAAAAAAACTATATATATATATATATATATATATATATATAAGTTAAATGCTGTTCTTTTGAACTTTCTATTAATCAAATAATTATGAAAAAGTGAACATATTGATATCATGTGACACTGAAGACTGCAGTAACGATGCTACACAAATTCAGCTCTGCATCCCTGTCATAAATTACATTTGAAAATATATTAAAAACAGAAAAAATACATCGCATAAACGTGAATAAATAAAACAAAAAAAAATGTTTTTAATGACTCTTTGATCAAATAAATGCAGCCTCGTTGAGCAGAAGATGTGTTTAAAACATGAAAGAAAAATCTAAGCCACCCCAAAGTCTTTAAGACAGTGTATGCATATATTTATTACGACATTTAAATAAATTCATTCATTTGCTCAATAAAAACATTGAAAACAAACCTATCTTAAATAAGCCAACTGGCCCATAGGCTTTATCGGTTTACCAATAATATTTAACCGTGTCATGAATCCAGTTTACTCATAACGATAAGCCACAGAACTTCGTCATACAACCCCAAAAGGTTTCCAGCACAGGCAGGTTGAACAAATTGTCCTCCAAACCCCTAAAATAGGCTCCATGCGTAAGGAAATGAAGTAAATGCACAGTCAGCATCTAGATGCTTTTTTCAGTTGAGACTTTCTTGGTTCCTCTTGCCAAATAAGGTTGGTTGTCTGAATCCTGTGAGTTAGGGCACTGAGATGTTAGACCGTGATTCACCAGCCAATAGACTGCAAAGGATGTTTCCCCAAATCTACATTTTGCTCTTGGTTCCTCATTTAGCTCCTATGAATATCTTCTGCTCGAGTCTCTGATCAGCAGCAGATGGACGACGACTTTAATCACTGATCTGCAGAAGTGGCTTAATCTTATCCTCGTCTCGCCTCAGCGAAACATGCAGAAGATATCTAGGTAGACTAGGATTACGAGACGCACGGTTATTACACCTGCCACTGAATCTTGTGTGAAACTGGAGCGTGTGTTTGGTTGTGTTAATCAATCTCTGTTCCCAGAAACAGTGGCGAGGTTTTCCTTCCAGGCCGAAATGCAAAAGGTGCTGCTTTCATCTGATTCAAGGTTATCGGAGCTTGTATCGGTGGCGGGAAGGCGTTTGTAGCGCTGTTCTTCATGTATTAAGGCGATGCGTGGGATTTGGTGGCTCCTCCACCTGTGTTTTGAAGCGTGTCTAAGCAGCTGGGAGGCTGCCAGGTGCAGAATCAGGCCTAAAGAAAACAAAAAAATAGATAAGAGGATGTTAAAGGGCGGATGTGGGGGGCATGGTTTTGGTTTCTCGGGGTATTTATATCTGCGGTGGTAATGGACAGTAGAGATGCAGTTTCAGACTAATGCAGAACCCACAGAATTTCCACTCAATTGTTTTCTTAAACAGAAAAAAAGTCCACCTTGTAGCGTGTGTGTGTGTGTTTGTATATATATAAAAAAAAGAAAATTATATATAAAAAATAAATAAATAAATATATATATAATATTATTATTATTTTTTTTAAATGTAAATAAAGTTTAAATAATTTAAATATTAAATTAAAGTATTATTTGTTCAAATGTAATTTTTTTTTTATGTATTCATGAACACAATCTTTACTGCTTGTGTGGCTTTTTTGTTTTATTTTTGCCATGAGGATAGCCTTTATCACGACATATGAAAAAGTATGTTTATTTAATATTTTCTTTTTTATATTATTTATTTTTTTAAACCTTGAATAAAGTCTATACTGCGCATGCTGCATTTTACTGCATGTTTGGCAATTTTTCCTATTATTTTTATTTATTGAAAAGCAGAGAAAGAAATTAAAATTTTCACAATGCATTTATTTTAGCATTGTAAAAAAAAAAAAAAAATCACATCCAAAAGAACATTTTTAGTATATATGTATTATTTTATTTTTTTGACATAAATACAGCCTTTAATGCACAAAAGAGATTTTCTTTTCTTTTGATTTTCATTTCTTTTGACTTGATTGTAGCTTTTACTGCTACTAAAGCATTAAAATAAATTAATAATCAAACGAGAAAAGTTTATTTTTTATATTTTATTTCTTATTATCAGAGCTTGCTTAATATTTTTTTGGAAACCCAACAGCACTGAAACGGAAATCTTTTTTAATATTATGATCATTTTAGTACTGGACTTAGTAGCGTAAGTCCAGTGCTAACTACTCTGTACACACAGATAAATGCTCATGTGTGATAAAAATGTTCACCTCAATCCGTTTCCCTGAGTCTTAACTTCCTGTGTGGCTGAAAACTATGACGTAGCTCATTGTTCACAGTAAATAACCAGATTTTTATCTCTCTCTGTCTGTCTGCAGTGTGCCGGGACTTCGCCGTGCTAGAAGACCACTGTCTGGCCCACAACCTTCAGGAACAGGAAAGTAAGTCCTCTCATACCCTCTTAAATACACGTCATGACCTTTAATCCTGAAGTTGTTTGTTGACATCAAACGAGCCACTGAAAGCCACCACGGTGTTTCCCCGTCCCTTAAAAGAGCACACACATTAATGACAAGTCCGAGCTCATTTCAGCATCTTTTAACTGCAGAGTGAGGTCATCACACATCCGTATTGATTTTATCAGCACCGCTTTATGAGGACATGTTGCTGAAAAAGACCAAGAGCTCTTGAGGACACAATGGCATACGTCGTTTCTAGTCAGTGCTTGCATTTGGGAATTTCATGCGAGGATGAAACTTTAGGTTTCCAGAAGTAGATGGGTTCAGGTTGGTTAGGAAAATTCCCCGCGTTAAACAGACAACTTTTTAGTTGGTAAGGGACTTCTGTGTCTATGTCCCCAGTTCCAATGCTTCATACATTTACACTTCTGAAAATACACAGGGGTTTTTTGTGATAGTTCACCCAGAAATGGTAGTTTGGTCATTAATTACTTTCCCCTCATGTCGTTCCAAACCTGTTCGTCTTCACAACATGAAGATGTTTTTAATCAAATCTGAGAACAGACACATTTAAGGTCCAGAGAGGTAGTAAAATAGTCCATGTGACATCGCTGGTTCAGCTGTAATGTTACGAAGCTACGCAAATACTTCCATTCCAGTCTTCACGGCACGTTCACAACAGCACCACAGCAGATGTATGCTTTCTAGACAAAACAAAGTATTTTTGTAGCTTCGTAACATTATGTTTAGACTACTGATGTCACATGGACTATCTTAACCATGTCTTTATGACCTTCCTGGGCCTTGAATGTCTGAGTTGTGTTGCTGTGAGATGGCTCTCAGATTTCATCAATAATCTCTTGGTTTGTGTTCTGAAGATGAACGAAGGTCTTGTGGGTTTATGGAGGGTGAGTAATGAATGACAGAACGGTCATTTGTGTTTGAACTATCCCTTTAAGACAAAGCGTCAGACTTCCTGAAGAAGCTCAGCAGGATCTTTCTACAATATGGTGCTGGGAAGATCTGAAACTCAGTTTAAGAGCTGATACATGGGCAGGTGTTAGACACACACACTCTTGTGAAATACAGTTATTCAGAAGTCTTCTAGCAAATCCATATGTCTGTGTGATCAGAAAACTACTCTGATATATTAACCCAAGAGAGTTCTTTAAAAATCTGACCTCATTACCGTCTAAAACTTTGGGGTTTTTTTATTTATTTTTTTAGCAGAGGATTGTTTTAGCTTAGTATTTATTTATTTACATTTTTCAATTTGAAATTTCATTGTTGGTTTGTCATAGTTTTTATTTATTTATTTATTTATTCTCATTTTTTATATCTTTTGTTTTATTTATTTATTAATACAAATGTTTAGTCATTTTTAATATCTGTTTAGCTTTATTTATTTTTATAATTAGCTCTTATTCGTGCAGCCATGTCAGCTAGGCTTGGGCGGTATCCAAATTTTGATACCGTCATACCGCCTCCCTATTTTACCCCGGTATACGGTATTACCGTTAATAGTAAAAAAAAAAAAAATGACGTAAGACTCGTCACCAAACTGTTGGCTTGTGCCCAAATCGTTCAGAAACTGAATACCAAA
>JAUCNO010000460.1:6440225-6452642 GCA_032353835.1 Enteromius viviparus
ATATATAACATGTTTTGTAACATTTATTTGTATTAAACATGCTGTGAAGTGCGTGTCTAAACATCAGGTTTCTCCTCCTCTCCTCTTCCAGTCGAGAGCCACCTGGCCTCCAACGTCCACAAGAGCCGTCTGGTGCAGCAGGACCTGCAGGTGGCCAAACGTCTGCAGGAGGAAGAGGATAAGCGGGCCAAAGCCGAGAGCAAGAGGCAACATCGCCACTTGTGAGTCACCAGAAAGATGCCGATCACCTGAAGATCAAACTGTACTCTTCCTGTATGCAAAGGCTCTCTTCCCAGACTCCTTGAGCTAGTTGGGAAATCCCTCTTGTTTTGCTTGCTCGTGAGATATGAGATGTTGTAGGAGGATGTGTACTTGTGTTATCAGCGCTTGATAAGTGCTGTTGTCCCTCAGATGTTACTGTGTAAAGCTGAGAAGTACAGACACACGATATGCGAGTTTAGTTTGGCTCCCACTTTGCTGTGAACACCGAGGCCGTGTGTCGTCTCACAGAGCGCCGTGGAAGTGAAATGTTTTGACTTGTGCTCATGGCACATGCGGATAAAGTGTTCCTTCCTGCTGGGCGACGTCTCAAGGTCTCTGAGCTGATGCTATCAGCAGAGTTTGAGACCCTGAGCCCGAGGCCAGACTGCAGAGGAAGATATGGTTTAGGGTTAGGTTTTTTTAAGAAGTGAATACTGGTGCTAAAAGGTGTTCAGCAGCACTGAAGAATGGGGTAATGATGCTGAAAATGCAGCTTTGCGTCACAGAAATGCATTTAGTTTTAAAATATATAGGAAGCAGTTATTTGAATTTATAATAATATTTTACAGTGTTGCTGGTTTTACTTTGTTTTGCTAAAAAGTGCAATCAAAACACTTATGGTTGTCTTATATGTTGCTTTAATGAGAAGCTTGTGTTGCCTAAACATGTTTTAAGTCAGACTAATTACATTAGCTCGGTTGTAATGGGATTGCTTTACTAATTACTCTGTCTGAATGGTAAGCACATTACTAATTACTACTGAATTAATCCCAAAATCCTGTGCAAAGAACAACATAAGATAGACACTTAGTGCTGTCAAACAATTAATGGCATCCAAAATAAAAGTTTTGTTTGCATAATATATGTCTGTATTGTGTATATATATATATGTATATATATATATATATATATAGGATGCGATTAATCGTTTGAGAGCACTATACTTTATTAAGGATCAGTTACATTAACATGAACATTTTTTTCTGTCTTTGTAAAGATGCTGCATAATAATAGTAGTCGTAATTATTTTTATAAATATTAGTAGACAGGGGGATGAATATTAGTATTTTGTTTGTATTAATTTGAATTAGGTCAATATATTGCTAGTAACTATTTAATTATAATATTTAATAATATTTAACTATTTAAATATTTATAAAAACCTTTATTGACTAAAAACTACTTTAAGTACAAAAAAATAAATTAATTAATAAAAACGAAATATAAATATTAAATGCAATGTAGGAAAAGTAATGAAACTAAAATAAAAATAAAGCTAAATATATATATAAATAAATAAAAAAACTTGAACTTGCCAAAAGCACAGCACAATTATTCAAATGTGCTTAAAATTAAAAATAAAAAAGTATTAAAATGCTCTTAAATAGTAAAAATACTATACTTATATACATATAAATGAAATACTAGACAACACCACTGGGATTTATATGTTTCCAAGTTTAATGTGAAGAATTCAATACTACCTAAGGCACTTAAAGCACAAATCGTATTCTTTATAATTGTAGCCCTAGATAAACCATTTCGACAGTTTGTTCAGTCAGTCTTGAACTCACAGGAAGTGAGAGCCGTGGCGGCTGATGGAAGGCCTGCCGATGTCTAAACTCCAGTGTTTTCTTTCCCTCTGCCCTGCCAGGGAACGCATCGACAATGAAATGGCTCAGGAGATTCAAGAACAACTGGTCCGGCAGGCTGAACAACAGAGGCAGCAGGAGGAGAAAGATGAGGTGAGAGCCCTTCACAGCACCTCGGCTTGAGCTTAGCCCCGCCCACAGCAGTCACATGACTTCATTGTGATTGTAACGCTTGAGAATGCATGCTCTCGCATTCTTTGAGTGTCGGTCATAAGAAGAGCATAGATGTATCCACACCTGTGACCAGAGCTGGCCCTCCCTATAATCGTACAGGGCCCCCCCGTTAGGGTGCCAGAGTCATCACATTTCATAGCATGCTGATGTCACTAGCCAAATTTCCATTGAGCTTTTGTGCTGTTTCATTATTGACAAAGAGAATAAAGAAAGAGAGGAGAAAAAAAAAAACAGCTGTCCTCTTACAGATAAAATGGTTTGCGTGATGACTTCCTTCCTTAAATTGTCGATAAGAGATGCAATGGATGAATTTGCCCTGCTCGTGACTGTGCTTGTTTCCCGCTCATTCTTCTGAATTCATGTTTGACTAGGCCATCGCCCGGAAGCTGCAGGAGCGAGAGATGAAAGAGGAGAGGAAACGGCAAAAGCAGATGGACGGAAACCCAGAGGAGTACTACGATGAGAAAGGTGTGTAGACACCCTCTGGTGGAGGGTTTGCATCAGTCGACACGTTTGACTGCTGGGAAAGGTTTTTGAAAATACAGCGCCATGTCACGTTTAACAGTTGAATATCTGAGTCCATTGAGTAATGACATAAAAACACTTCTTCAAAAACAAACCCACAAACAGGGGGTTATTTCTTCCAGGGAATCGTTTAAAAGCTCTGAGAAATGAAAACAGTTTCTGTTTGTTGAATGAAGCTGAAATAGAAAAAGGACAAACACAGGACAGAATCACTACAGCTACCAATGGAAATAAAAATACAAACTAATTCAGATATTTCTGACACTTAGAATAGTAGACATGTAATCCACATAATTTTTATGTGTGTTTGTATATATATATATATATATATAATTTATGTTTACAAAAACTTTTTTTTTTTTTTGCATTTTAATATTTTGTAGCATACATAAATATAACAATGCGTTATAAAATATAATACTGAGATTTAGATGTAAGAAGTTGTGAAAAAAAACAAAATAAAAATATATAAACTATTAAAAATAATTTTATTTACATAATATATGAGTGTGTACTCTGTATATGTAAATACAAACATGCATGTATATATTTAAGAATTTTGTTTATATATTTACATTTTTATATAAAATATATATATATATATTAAAAAATATTTACATGCATGTAAATATTTTATATTCAAAGTACGCACACACAAAACACTTATCATGGGTGCGATTGTTGTTTACATACATATATAATATGTCATACATAGCTTACATTGCACTTTCATGTTCAGCTCTCTCAGCGATACTACCTTAGGAAGCAATTACAGTAATAAACCCACTTTTCATGCCTTTCAAGCTTCAGACACTTCCATCCGTTTATTGTGAAGTTTAACAACATGTCAGCTAACTTGAGTGCATGCAGTATGCAACTTAGGTTTGTTTAGTAAACATTAGAACCCTCCGGGAAGGATCTCAAATAGCACCAGTAGAGATTCTTGCGTTCGTAATGGGTTACCATTTAACGACAAATGCTACAAAACTGGACGTGCAAGTTCTTCGTGTCAACACGGCATCTGTTCCCTCCGCCCGCCCTGCACGGCTGCCCTTGCGTGCCAAAGTTTGCGTTCAGACTGTTTGTTTTCACGTGTTACGTAACCATTCTCTCATGCCATCATTTGAATGTGTTTAGGGTCTCCCGCTGCTTAGCCGGTATCGTACCCGTAAGGCCTGTTTGGCTCATTAAACACACTCAAATCTCTCACTCATGGATGTTTAATGAATAGTTTGTTTCAACGAAAACCCTCAACCCTAAAGACCGAAACTTTAGCATGCAGTGCATTACTTTGTGTTATAAGGATGTTGCCGTGATAAGCAGAGATTATCGCCCGCCTACAGAGCACAACATAAAAGATTCAGCATCTCAGGGAGTATCGTTAGCTCTTTCTCTCCTTCTCGAACCATGACTACATAGCCGCTCTCATACCAGGATGCAAACAATTAGGCTTGGGCTGCGTTTATGCAGGGATATCTTGGGGAGGAGATCAGACATGTTTGTCTGAATCCTTGATGCATGAATCTGTGATAAAGAAATAGTTGTAGGAGGGTTAACGAAGGCGAAAAGCTTGGCTCGTTGGCATAAATGTAGACAAAAATGCCTGTTTATAAACACCTACCATGTGCGCTAATTTGAGATTTGGTTGTAGAAATAGGATTAAGGCATTAAGACTGAGAAATCTGTGATTAATTTTGCCGCAGAGAAACACTGGTTTGCAGCCAACTGTTTGAAATATCGTAACGTCTTTTTGGTTTGAATGCTTTGTTTTATTAAAATAACATATTCTCAGTCCCAACCCACGTATCACTCAACCTTCGTCTAAACTTACACATCTGCCCATAGAGAAAGCCCATAAATATGGGCTTGGGTTTAATTGAGATTTAAACTTTATATAGGTAAGAAATTGGACATTCGGGAGCTGGTTTTTAACACCTGTCCTGTGAATTTTACAAATGCAACAGCTAAAAGCTAGATTATAATATGTGTAATCTTGGAGCATAAACGCAGCCTTTGTGACAAAAGTTGTAATATATTACAGTATATGATTGATGAAATGGCAAAGGAAAAACCCTGCTAAATAAGTACATTATCGTAAACTGCAAATAAAGAAAAATATTAAATTCTGTATTACTACTTCTGTATTACTAAGTACAGTTTAAAAGACGTAAATATACGAGTTAAATGTTCTCTAATCAGTTAACACTTAACCTGGCTGCAACATTTTTATTTGAATGGCTTGGTACTAATTGTCAACAATAACCTTTATTTACCATTTTACCTCCTGCATCATTCACAGTGAACTAACCCTTGTGTACTAACCCGGACAATTTCCCTCCTTGTTCTTGCACTCCACCTTTTGCCTCACACTCGCTTTCACCCAGCCTCCCGATTTCCACCGGACCAGCGAGAGCCAAAACCCCGTTCCGCTTCTCCGGGTTACAGAAAAGAGAAGAATCACGACTACAATCGTAGACCATACAACTCGCCTGAGCCCGAGAGAAAAAGATATCCCAATAGCCGTAGTCGATATCCGGAATATGAGTCCGTTGAGGTCGCCCCGTCTAGGCATCCAGAGAGTCCGAGCAAGGGAAGGATCCTCGAGTATTACTCACCTGAGCGACGACCCAAAGAGAGAAACAAACCTCTCGATCTCGATGACACACGACCAGAAAGACGGAAGAAGAAAGATCAATGGGACGACCCGGAGCCAGTGGTCCGTCGGAAGGAGAAGCCTTCGAGGGATTACTCTGCCGGACAGGACAAGGAGAGGATCAGGGATCGAGAACGAGAATGGGATGGACAGAGAGCCAAGGAAAGGTCGAGAGATCGCAACCGGACAAGAAGTCAAGATCGACTAGTTAGCACCGTAGACAGGGGCAGGGACGTGGACCGGGAGTTGAACCGAAATGGCTACGGACATGGTAGCAGAGAGAGGCAAAGAGAAGGAGGCAGAGACGGGAACAGAAGGAGGCACAAAAGCAAGGAGCAAGACCTGGACGATTATGGTCTCGTCCCAACTAGGGGGTGTTCGGAAGAAAGCCTGCAGCGGGAGGTTCACAAGAACAGGCCGATGCTCCCATCAGGTCCTAATGAGGTGTTTGAGGAGCCTGTTTTCGGAGGTCCCTCAAATGAGGACCGGTCTCCTGGTCATTCTCCCAGAGAGAGAGGTATGGCCCAAGGACCATGTGTTTGAGTCACCCTGCTTGGACTTTGCTGTGCCATCTGGTGGTGGGACTGCTGTCAAGATTTCCTTTCTTTCCTGTGCATTGGTGATTTGGGTTTCTTGTCTTGGTTGGACTTTCTAAAATAATTTCTGGGTCACTGAATCTGATCAATCCTTTCTTAATCCCAAACCAAAAATAGCTGCTTGGGTTCTGTGTAAATAGTTTCAAGTGTGTTGTTCTTTCAAAGTGGATTAATGTGCTCTGATGCCCCCTGCAGGTCGGAAGCCGCGAGGAGAATATGGCGTGAAGGAAGCAACGCATGGACTGGCCCACTTAGACCTGCAAGACCAGGAGCTCATAGACTTGGAGGTGGCCCGCAAGCTACAGGACGAAGAAATCAAGGTATATTGAGTCTCGCTGGTTGAAATTATTGGTGACTTGTAATCCACAAATGTAACTGTGTCTTTTTTTGTTTTGCAGGCGGTTCATTTGGACAAACGAGCCGCTCAAGTTGCACAAGATGAGGTACGGTATTGGTTTGTTGTTTCTGTGCACTGTCAGGGGGGGCGCTTGTCTTGTTGTTTTACGGTTTGTTTTGTTACTGTAATTTAAGGAAATGGCACGACTACTAATGGAGGAAGAGAAAAGGGAGTATAAGAGGTCGAGAGATAAGGACAAACAAGTGATGGAGAGACAACGGCCTGAGATGGAATATAAGGTCAGCTACATCCATTCCAACGAAGCATAGTTCTGTTCTTGAATAGTGGTCAGTCAATAGTGATCCATCCACCCATTAAACCTTAGTTTTGGAGATTGATAAATATTTACATGAATGTAGACTGACAATAAATAAATAAATGCATATAAAATTCATAATAAATATTATTTGTTAGCTTATATGTATTTAACATATTTATGAAATAATAATACATTTATTTATTTATTTTTATTTTGCTTTAGTTTTGTTTGTTTTACCATTAAACCTGTTACTACAAAAAATGTTTAATGTTTAGACATCTTAATTTAACTTTTATATAAAGCATTTGTTTGGTTTATTTCATATGTATCATATTTATTTAAATGTATTTTGTTTTAAGGTTATTATTATATTAATATTAAAATAATTATTTTATTATATAGTGATTTTTTTTATTTAATTTATTTGTGGTTATATTAATAGTAATATATTAATGGTAATTTTATTTTATTTTTTTAATGGTGGCAAGAACATTGCTACAGTGAAAATTTTATGGAACTATTAATGCAATGCAAAGTAACATATAGGCCTTTGAAAGTCCTGTATTAAATATGACACGTTTAAGTGAAATAAATAGACAATGCATTATTCCATGTTGGTGAGATTGACCCTCATCTACTGACACACACTCTCTTCACTTCTGTCACGTTAGCCTGTGCAAGAAGTAGTACAACCACGAACACGAGAAGAGCTGCGCACCAGAGAGGAGGACTACCAGAGAGCACGCAACCACAAACCCACCAGGTACGTCTCCACTTATCAACACACTCACACTGTCAGGAGTTCTGCAGGAGCCTCATGTTCCTCTTGGTTCTTCTCTTCAGGCCGCCTCCTCCTACACAGCACTATGAGAACGTAAACCCGAGCTACATGTATGCGGACCCCTACTCCCCTCGCCCTCCTTCAAGACCAGAGGCGGCGTACAAAGGTTCACATTGCACTAATGAGATGTCATGCTTTTAAATGGTCACTCCACCCAAAATTGAACATTTTATGCATAGGGGCTGGGTATCGTTCAAAAAACTGACACCGATACCAGTTTCTGAACGATATCTTTTTCAATACCAATTTTCACCAGTCTCATAAAACATCTTTTTTTGCTTGTTGACATTCATACAGATTTAATTAAGTTCAAATAGCTATCCGTTTACACATGTATACCTTTACACTAGTGCATTATTATTTATTCTTACAATAGCTTTGTAATTTTTCCTCTTTGAAAATGTTGTGTATTTTTAATTTTATTAAAGATTTTATTTTATTTTGGAAAATACAGGTGATTTTATATTGCTAATAGTTTATTAATAAAATTAAATTAATGGTTTAAAACACTGAAGAAATACTGTTTTGATCATTTCTGTAGTAGCCTATTAACTACATTCTACTGAACAAAAGTAATATATTTCTGCCGCCATACCCAAAACGAACTTTTATTTTGACGGCTTGCCTTGAATACCTTTACAGTTCTGTGTGTATATGATATAGATTTAGTCAAACGAAACAGTCAGATGCTCTTGAAGTAGCTCTCTGAGCATTTTTGGAGATGTTATTCATGTAGCCTACTGTATTTATATGTGTGCGGCGGAACTGCGCCATGTGCGATACAGAAAGCGCAACTTAATGTAGAGACCGAAATGCAGTTGTGTAAATGATATAAATAGCATAAGGCTATTTTACACACTTCACATTGGCTAGTGCTGCACTGGCTCACTGACGTTGATGAGATTAACCCCTTTAGGTATCGAAGTTGGGTACCGAACGACGAGACGTTTTTCGATACTCGGTTGTATCGAGAAAATTCGGTCTGTACCTAAAAAGTATCGAACTTGTTACCCAGCCCTATTTAGTCATTAATCGCTTACCCCCATGTCATGTCAAATCAGTAAAAGCTTAATTTGTCTTTGGAACACAATTAATAATATTTTGAATATGAACCAGGAGGCTTGTGACTGTCGAGTAATGAAAACTGTCGAGCTCCAGAAAAGTATGAAGGACATCGTCAAAAATAGTCCATCCGCCATCAGTCGTACTACTGTGATGTTACGAAGCAACGAGAATACTTTTTGTACAGAAAGAAAATAAAAATACAGACTTTATTCAACAATACAGCGCCATTTTGACAAATGGGTGCGTATTTCTACGTTCGTTTACGCATTGATTTAAACGAAAACGGCGAGTCCTTGTGTTGCGCCTGACACCGAATAACTTGCAGGTCCAGCAGGTACTCTTCGAAATGGCGCTACGGTAATGTTACGCTGCCGAAATTGAATAAAGTCGGTATTTTTATTTTCTTTGCGTACAAAAAGTATTCCCGTCGCTTCATAGCATAACGGTTGAACCACTGATGGCAGACTATTCCGACGACGTCTTTCATGCTTTTCTGAACTGTATTCTTACTTGGCGGTCAATGGGACAGTCACGAGGTTTCATCGAAAATATCTTTTATTGCATTCCGAAGATTTTTAGGAGCTTGGGATGACGTGGGGTAAGTGAATAGCGACAAAATATAAATTTTAGGGTGAAGTGACCCTATAAATTTTTAATAACTTTTTAAATATGGCTGTATCTGTATCTCCTTTCAGGTGCCTACTACAGACAGTGACCAGAAGCCTCCGCTGCTGTCCAATCATGAGTCCGTTCGGCCCTTTATTTTGCGAATCAGTAACGGAGAAGTGATTCAGAAATACTTTGAGGCTTTCAGCAGAAGCTACTACTGACACTTTATTTTATTTTCCCCTCTTGGGTTCATCTTATCCGATGAGTCGACGTCGTCTCTTCGTGTTGTGAAAGAGTCTTTTACCCTGGAGCTATGGACTACTGGGCGACAGGGACGGTTCCTGTTTGCTTCTCATGTTCTCGTCTTATTGTGGATGACTGGACAGGAAGGGATCTACTGCACAGCTCTCTCCAATATCCCTTTTTTCTCGCCGTCTATAACGAAGCTTCGTCTCGATTCCATGTTCGACTTTTGGGTTGTTTTTATTTAATGGAAACCGTGCTTGAATTTATATACCGCACACTTTTGTGCCATGTATTTATTTTGAGAGGATATATTTTATGTTTTGAATCGCTGATTGTTTTACCCTTTCCCCAATCGATCTGAAGAGACTGTTAGCATAAACCAGGAGCGATCCAATTTCTGGAGATGCAAAATATCACATATCTCAACATCTTAAGAAGCAGGTATCGAGTCGAGGTTGTCAGCGCTTCTTCATTTTGCCTTCATATCATTCATGAGAGACTCTTTACTTGCACCGCAGGCTCGTGTACAGCTAGGGTTCGAGACGCTCAGCCTTCGGGTGCCTTTGTTTTTGCGATATATCCCCCTTCCCCTGCAGTGTCGGTAGTGATTCTCTCATCTTCTTTGTAGGTGCTTCAGGACCTACTGATATGCTCCAGTGTTCAAGTGCATGCTGGCTGAATGTGAACTCTATGGGGTTAATATGAATATCGTCCAAAATATGGCCACAAACACATCTCATTTTTTTTATATTTTTTTTTTATATATATTTTTACGTTTTATTTATAATTCAGTACAAATCCCAAATACTAGTTTTAAGGCATGTAGTAGCATTGCTGTTGGCACAGATGTAAACGGTTTTCTCGCTTGCTGCATCATATGCAATTCATGCTCGTATATCAGTGTTCGGATTTGCTGTGCTTCGCATTTGGTGGCAAACTTACTTTAAGCAGGGACGTAAATATTGACCAGCAAACAAGTGACTTTGGTGTTTATCTGGCACTTTCTATGAATAGAGTACAAAATAGGGCCTAAAAACAAATATCAAATGTCAATTTTTTTTTAAATGTATTTTCTTTTATTTAAATCAAAATTTAAAAACCTAATTTGTCCAATTTTTTTTTTTAGCAATTGTTTGTTTTCTATAGAGAGTATAAAATAAACACTAGACATTTTTAAAAAAGTTTTTTTTTTTTTTATGCAAAAGGGATCAATAAAAATAACTTGAGAACCTTTAGAAAAGTTGTTTTGCCTTTGCTTTTTTGTTTTTAACTGCATTTTTTTTTTTTTTTTTTTTTTTGTGCGCTTTTGTTTTCTTAATTTTTTTTTTTTTTTTTTACATTGCTCTGATGTTTGTTTCTTTTCTGTTTCCCCAATGCATTTGTTTGTTTGTTGTTTTTTTCTATTCTTTGTTTTTGTGTGTGCTTTTGTTTTCTTAGATTTTTTTATTTATTTATTTTTTTACATTTGCTCTGATTTTTGTTTGTTTTCTGTTTTCCCACTGCATTTGTTTTTTTTTATGGGAGGGTGGGGGGTTGGTTTTTGTTTTGCAGATCTATATAAATATATATGTATATAAATTACTTTTGAAAAACCATGGAAAAACAGTGTTTTGTTTAAATTAGTTTTTTAGTTTATTAGTTCTAGTTTAGTTTTATAGTTTAATGTCATTTTGAATAAATAAATTAATGATTCGGTTAAAGCTCAGTAGTTTGTAATCAAACAACAACTTTATTTAAGTAATTAAAACAGGTTTAACAGTATTATGATGCTTTTCTGTGTAATCATAAAATAATGTTTTTAATACTAGCTATAAAATAATTTATCTATTCTATCTAATGGTTTACTGTTTTTTTTTTGTTTTTTGAGCTTGAAAGAATAATGTTGCACTCTTTTCATGGAAAGTGCCACAGGCTCATCTCTCTACAAGGGCATTTTTTTCCTTACTGATCAGTCATGGCTTACATTCTGTACTCCTGTCAAAATGCGTTGTAAAGGGATTATGTTGCGCTTGGCTTCTGGGAAGGGGAATACGATTGTGCGGGCTACATGTAGCATCCTGTACAGATACAACTACAGACAGCAGCTACTTTTTGTATCGCATTAGTGCCTCTATAAGACCAGTGTTCGATCGCTAGCGCTGAACGCTCCCATCTTTTGCTCTCGAGAATGACAATATGCTAGTGTCGGTGCATTCCAGTGAAAGGCATGGCCTGAAATGCGTCCAATAAACATGTAGGGAAAATATCTTCTGTTGCCATGCTGCTATGCTTAAAAGGTGATTTAAGACCATTTTCTTGTGAAGTTGTATTACCGGATCAGTTTCGAATCACGTTACGTGTGTGTGTTTTAGTGATGAATGTGCATATATATCTCTCTCTTTCAGTGCTGTGTCAATCTCGCGCATATCACGGTGCGCTGTAGTATTTGAAAACATAATTGTACGTTGCAATTCTGATACTAATTGGCTGGATGGGTTTTGTGCCAAATGTCACTCAACATTCAGGGATTTTAACTAAGTATTGCTGTAAAACTGTCAATATCTGACGGTGGTGTGATTTGAGGGACAAACAACTGGTTTACAGATGTTTTGCTCGAGGCTGGAAACAAACTGAACTTTTAACTCCCGATATGTCGTGGTGTGTGTGACAGAGCGACAGAGACTTGAGCATTTTTCACTCAGCGTACGAAGATGACGTCCATGCCAGTTTGTTTTACAATCAGCTGCTGCTGGAAACGCTTTGTGACCGGCGAAGGTGTTTGTATCTTGCACATTCTCATAGCTTCCACTGGCCAACTGTAAATACCAAATAAATGACTTTTAAAGGGTATGTTTGTAATCCATTTTGTCTGATTTAAAAACTGGCTTTTTTTTCTTTCTTTAAGGAAGAATATATACAGTATATATATACACGCACTACAGTTCAAAAGCTTTAGAACATTAAGATGACATTTAATGTTTTTTAAAGATGTTTCTTCTGCTCGTCAAGGCTGCATTTATTAGATTAAAAATCCAGAAAAAAACGTTAATATTGTGAAATATTATTCCAATTTAAAATAAGTGTTTTCTGTGTGAATATATTTTAAAATATAATTTATTCCTGTGATACAAAGCATCATTACTCCAGTCTTCAGTGTCAC
>JAUCNO010000460.1:6478481-6510134 GCA_032353835.1 Enteromius viviparus
ATCAGGTGTGTTTGATTAGGGTTGGAGCTAAAATTTGCAGGACACCGGACCTCCAGGACCAGGATTGAGAAGCCCTGGTCTAGAGGAACACATATGAACTTTGCAGGAGGTTCATGGGTTACATGTGCCTCAAGTGTATCCACTAATGGAGTTGGGCATGTGGCATCGATTAAAGAGATGGAGTGTGCGTATGAGATTACCAGACTGCTTTGGTTTAGGTAGTCTACCATGGGCTTTTATTCGCCTAATACTCAAACCAGCTGGTTATATATTTACAAAACTGCAAACGCCAGACATTTTAAATTAGTTCTTTCAGAAAAATGTTAGAGACGTATGTGCTTGTCCCGTTAATGGGAACCATTGGTTCTATTTGCTCAAACATAGATATGAAGTTTTCTATCACTTGTTTTCTGCAAGACATATCACAACCCGCACCTGAAGGTATTAGTATCACATTTCCTGCTTTGGTTGCATGTCTGGGTGCACTTCTGGGAGCTACTTTCATCCCTGGATGCTGCTGGACAGGTATTGTAAAAGTTTTTTGTGACCTTGCAGGCAGTATTTCCTTCTTCAAAGACCATTTCTGTGAATTTCCACACTTTGTAACATAACCACAGAGGGTTTCAAATCAAGTGTAATGCTTTTTCTCACACCATGTTAGCACAAAAGAAGTGCTGGAATCTGTTATTTCATGTCCTAGGTGTGTTTTTAATCTTGGTACTGACAGTTGGAAACACACACCAGAATCCTTTAGCTTGACTTCGCCAAGGCTCCCATGGCCTCAGATTCTGGTGTCTCAATGAGATTTGACATGTTTGAGAAAGCCCTCCTGCAAAGCACTACAGGTTTAGGACAGGCTAAAGTTTCAGTAGTTGTCCATAAAAAACCTTTTATATTTGCCTTTAACTTTATTAATACGCTATATTCCAAAAACAACCGTTTTTTATCGGTTCAAAATCATGACTGTTGCTCTCAAATGTAATTTTCATCAATTCCATGATTGATTCTCATCAACGTCAAATTTGCCACAAAGCATTCTAATGTGCCTAATGTAAATATGCCCAAATGAGATTTGAGAGCTACACAGAATAGGTCCCTTTCTCTTTGAACTATTCCTTTAAATCTCATCCAAAAAACAGTCAGGGAAGAACAAGAAAATTTGCTTTTAAAACAATTACCGCTGCCCCTGGCCTTCCACAGAAGCCAGGTATTATGTCAGCCTGTAACTATAGCTTACTTTGACTTACCGTTTGGAGTGCTAGTGAAAGTCAATGCATCTGACGGCAAGCATTCAGCTGTCACCTGCACTGTAATTAAGTACACCCTGCTGCAATTGCCCTACTGGGAACATCAGCCATTACCTCACTAATGTTGTTCCTGCATGTTTCCCAAGCTTTACAATGTGTCCTATCTAGTTTCCTCTCAATTCCACAGGCCAATTATTTCATTCCTAAAGCCACCCTTTCTCTATACTCCCAGGTCTTGTTCCAGCCGCTTGGATGGTACTTAAGTATGACATTTGACATTACGTGAAAGGTTAGGGAAGTCCTTCCTCTCCAAGCCAGGCCGTGTGCATGACAACTCCCAATTCCTAATGTCTGACTTAGTCAACTTTCTGACTGGGGTATCTTGGCAACTAGATCTCCTAAGAGGTGTGTGACATGGGATTGTTCGATAACGGATGTGTCTTTGTCTAAGTTGAGAGGGTAACCCAATACTCCCACCTGCACTTCCCACACTTTGGCAGCCCTGCACCCTGAACCCTTTAGAATCTTAAAGCACTCCCAAGTGATGATTTAAGGGGAAAAGTGCTTGCTTTAGCAGTCGTTAATGCGTTCACCAAAGGTGCGAGCTTAAGAAGTGTGCAAACATTCAAAACAGCCTTTCCCTGGACAACATCTCTTGATACTTGTTAGAGAGAGATTTATATGCACCGTATTTCTAGGTCAGGTCTTTTGAGTTCAATGAGGACATTTCAAGAGTTTGCAACCAGAGCTACATGGATGACATGGACTTTTTTTCCATATTGCCTAGACCAGTCAGTAAGATCCTACATCATGGTTTATGAGGGTGATCTCACAATCCAGAAATAACTGTAATATATCCCTCTTTCAACCACACAATCAGTCAAGTTTAACCATCCTGACTAAGTTTGCCAATCATTCCATTCATCTACTGTCGCAGCCACAATGTTGCTTGTGGCTGTGCTTCGATATTAAGAAGCACTTCAATGTTGAGGTCATAATGGCATATAATATCATACTAATTATACCAGTGATGACATGCCATCTGGCCTTGCGTCACTCTTGGCTTTTTCTTCACGTTTAATTAACCCACTGACCAGGGTCAGTATTTATGCTATTTCAAGAATACAGACGTCCTGTGTTTTCTATACAGTACCTGCTAATAGAGTCCATTTTTAAAGATGGTTATCATTGTAAAGGAAAAACTTCAGATGCACTTTAATGTATTATTGTGTCTACGGTCACGTTTAAGTAGTTCCTGCATGGCCCACTAACAAAAACGCTTGAGTGAGTCTCAAAACTTTTTGGACATATGGTACATTACTCCTGTCCGAGACATCTCTATTGAATCATGATGCTACGTTGCATGGTTTTCCGTTTTCTATTATTGCCTACAGAATATTGGCTCCAGCAGCTACTTGTTTTACAGCCCCAAAGGGCAACATCACAGAATCAGCATGGAATAAAGCCAAGGGGTCTTTTTTTTATTTATTACTGTGGCGTTTAAGGATTGAACATGCTCTTACTTAAAGCTACACCTGTGTAGAAAGCCCAGCATGTACTTAAGTCTTTCCTGTGTAACTGGCCAGAAAGCAAATAGCACAGGACCGCCTGCGCTTTTTGGTCTAGATCATACCTTGCTGTCAGAAACTGGTGGGGAATGATGTAAATGCATGCTAGTCTGCAACCACAGACATGTGCTCTCTCATTGTTTGCCAACAGATTTGCGTAGGACCAATGTTTGATCGCGAGTCTCCCAGAGATCGTTGAGAGCATGCATTGTGTTTCCAGTTAAAGTGTGTGAAGCTGGAAAGCATTTGGGTTGAATCCACTGTCACACTCACTTAAGTCTAGACTGAATGCAGGGCTGGTAGAACCATTAGACTCGCTGTTCTGGGAGAACTGTTTTTGGGTGTAATGTTTTAGAGGCACAAGAGAGAGATAAGAGTTCTCCATCTCTTATGCTTGTGGTCACGGTACATTTGAAATGTTTGCTTGACACTAGGGTTGGGCGATGCCAACATCGCAATGTCTATTGGCCATCTGCAATGGACAATGGCATTGTCTATCGACCCAACCCTACTTGACACACTCCTAAATGTTAGCATTTTCTAATAGTCTTTAAAGTTCTTGTAATGATGCAAAAATACGAAGCAAAGGGTTCATATACATTTGATTCCAGTAGATGTTAACATGTTGCTAAGCTAAAAACAAAATACTTTAATCATTAATATAATAAAATATGGTCCAATATTTGGTCATTACTTAATCATACTTACTACATCCTGTACAAAATCAACCAACCCCATCTCAAGGCGATTTGTACATATTTTACAAGGTTTAAAATTCCTCATGAATTTATACAATTTGGAACCAACTTTGCCTTGTGTGCATGTCTATAATGACTAAAAATAAAAATGTAGGCAGATCACTAGGTCCTGGAGCACTTTAGAGCACCTATTTCCTTCAGGAAATCCAAGTCTTGTTTTATTTTACCAGTTCATTTTAGTAAATAAGATTGCGGCTTAGAAAATGAATAAATTATACCAGGCCGTGGCTTTTCTCAGGGCTTGTTCTGCTCATTAAAGCAGCTCTTTCATCAGCATTTGCCACTGGTAAAACCACAAGCTCTTAACTGAAATTATAAATAGACACCGGCGACCCTTGCCAATGTTTTCACTTGGGCACATATGTGTTTAGGCTTTTATTAGAACTATTTTGCATAGTTTTAGTCAAGTGGAAAATCCCTAGCTCCGAATACTTCTTATATATACTTTAAAACCACCAAGGGTGTAAGCCAACACCTCAGTGTTGTTTTCTAAAGGTGTGTTACTCCTGCAGACCTACTCAGAGCCCCATTTTAAATCCAGAGAGCTATTTACAGTTGAAGTTTACCGACTTGGAATCAACCCACAATTGACGTCAGCATTTAATAATCAAGGGCTTTGTAATCTGGAATTGTGTTTAGCCACTATATAATGAACCTTTTCTGAATGGGACAGATGTGTACAGTCCAACTGCAGTTTCTTTTAATGGTAACAAAAGGAATGCTGCTTTACATTTAAAAGATGCGTAATTGTAAACCCTCTGCTCACAAATGCCATCCCACTTTATAGCACACCACTGTGTAAGTCAAGAATGTCGTGGGATGTTTATTTGGACAGACATTTTAAGCCCTGACCCCCGTTGTCCAACTCTATACTGTGTGCTGAGATAATAAAGTTGATTCTCCTAGTACATAAATATCTTAACCGGATATGTTTTCTTAACTCAGGAAACTTCAGCTTTGCTAAACCAATTTAGTTAATTAAACCAACTTGTTTCAGAGTCAGGGTAGACAAGCACATTACTTTTTTTTTTAGCCATTCAAGCTTATTTGATTTACAGGACTCTGGGGAGATACACAGAAAAGAGCGACATTTAAGGCTCTTTTTTATAACTTAGTATTAGCTTTATTTATCCTTCCTTCCTGGTTAGAGATCGAGTCGGAAACGCTTTGAGCAAACCAGGTGCATCTGAGATCACTTTGAGCTCTAACTTACTTTGTAAGTTTGTTTTTTCTGTCGCTTCACGGAAAAGACGTTAGCATGTTTAAAAATGCAATTACATCTGGAATTTCATGATGAAAAGTAATGTCTTTTTTATCATCCAGCCTCGGTCAGCTCTTAAGCATCTGTTAAAAATCACATGCTTTGCATCATCATGCAACCAAGGCTGCTTCAGGTTAACAAAGTTTACTTTGGCACAGTGAAAAAAACATCCCCTCTTTCAAGCAAAAGTAGAATGTATTTTAATTAAGTCCTCGTGGCCTTAAACTAACTCGAACTCAGTCAAATTTACAGTCTCAACAAAGCACCACTTGAGCAGAAGAGACTTTTAATGAAGGAACCAGAAGGCCTTTTAGCCACAACAAAACCTGCTGTGGTTTCTGATGTTAGTGTGCTAAATCTTCACTTGCACCCCGAAATCGAAGACCAGCAGAGCGGATCTGCTTTTCATAAACTGCAGAACGAAAACCAAATGTACTACATGAAACGGATAATTCTCTTTCGGGCTTCTTGGTAAGTGTTTGCTTCAGATTTTGTGTGCTAACAAGAAACAAGCAATTTAAGAGTGAGACAATCAAAGTCGTATCCGTAAAAAGATCTTCTCAGAGATCATTGAATTTCCTTGAATTGTTATTAGCGTATGAATGCAATTAGTGAGGTATTGCTACAGTGACAAATAGCCTTGTGTAATGAGGGAAGTCACATTACATAATATACATCATAAAGATTTTATAACTGATGAATAGCATATGTGAAAACAAAACAAAGGCAAAAGTGATATCTGTCATTATGTTTTGTACATCAAGCATTAGCTGAGAATAGCCTATATATGTTTCTGATGTGGCTTCGTCATCGCCTCATTGTAAAACTTTTCCCCCTGTAAATTTACAGTATAATACTGGCAGCAGGGTTGCCAGCCACATTCTGTTTTTTGTTTACAGAACCACAACTGTAAACTACATTTACAGTATTGTACTGTAGTTGCAAAATACAGTATTATGCTGTACTTTAATTTTTATTTACAGTTGTACTGTAAAACTTTTATATAAAGCGTTGTTTAGATTTGTCAGTTATTCTAGGTCTGTTGCTGAAGGACATGAAAATGAGTCATTTTTAAGGTAGTGAACGGCAGTAAACAATGATTTTTCAAAGTGAGCTCTGTGAAGCATTAGCATATATATTTAGCATGATGAATAATGATCCAGGACACAAATTGTTGTATCAAGTTGTTTTCCTCTTGAGTTTGTTTCCATGGACTTGAAGCTGAATAATGAGCCACTTGTTGCATCTAACCTACTGTACCCACAAACAGCACTGGCACATTGCAATCTTTGTTTATAGGCTTTATTGGCAATTATAGAATATATATTTTATGGTAACTTACTCAGTTTTCATCCAAGATGTTTATATCTTTCTTCAATCTCTTAATGTTTCATAGGGAGACATTTTTTTACTCAAAAACCTTAATTTCTTTTCCACTGAAGAATAAAGGACATGAACATCAGGAAATTTTTACTCTGGAAGTGATCTAATCCTTTAAAGATTAATAGAGCTTCGCATTGATGACTTATTTTTGCAGGCCAACCTTGAAGTTGTCGTCAATCTTATTCCTTGTAAAATTTTTCCATTGACTTTTGGATTATTGCCGAAAATAAACTCTGACTAATAATGACATTTATTTTTGTTCATTATGATAATCTTAACAAATAATTGAAGCCTCTCTTTAGTCTTAAGTCCAAGTACGAATCGTTTTTTAAGAGTACACTTGTAAACACAAAGTATGAAGGCATCTAAATGCATTGAACAAATGTTTTGGAAATCATTTGCTGCAGTCCGGGTGGTCAGTGCAATTGTCTTTCTGCAATTGTTTTTGCAAGAGTAGTATGTCAGATCCTGCCGGGCATAAACTTTGACCTTTTCTGCAACTATCCTAGATCAAACGTCCCTGGATTCCTGACAACTATAGACTCGTGGCCCCAGCTTGGGCTGCCTGCCAGTGAGGTCACCACCCAGCGGGTTCAGGACCCCTGAACTACTGACTCGCACAGTGTAATCAGAGATGACCTGTTGTGTTTCAACTGCCCCCCTTGGGCTTGGTCCTTCCATTATCATGTCCTTCGCCTCTCATAAATACACGGCAGGCCAAACTTAACATGCGCCCTTTGATCTGACCCATTTCTGGCAGTGTGGAGGTCAGGAGAGCAGTTCTGTTTTCGTTATTTCTGCTCATTTTCCCATCTCTCTCAAAGCTGAGTGGAAATCTGTAGTCGGAAATCATGTCAGATCTCCTGTGGCTTGTGTGGATTTTGCTCCCACTTTCATTGAATTCAGCCAGCATTGTGTAAAGGTCATGTGAATGCTTTGAACATTGCTTTTTCAATTAAAAGGTTAGTTTTCATTAATTACTCACCCTTGTGTCGTTCCAAACCCATGAAACCTCTGTTCATCTTTGGAACACAAAACATGTTTTTTTTTTTACAACACCAGAGAGCCATTTGCCCCTCCATAGACAGCAACACTACTGAAATGATCCCAGATCCAGAAACGTAGCAAAAACAATCCATGTGACATCAGTGGATCAACTTCCATATTGTGACGCTAGAAAAAAAATACTTTTATTTTGTGCAAAGAAAACAACATCATATACCCAACCATTCTTTTCCCATGACTTTTACGTTACTGCGCAAGCGTAAGCTTTCTTCTAGGCGCAAATAGCGGCAGATTACGCACATTTGCGTGCTGTCACCCGAATGTAAACAAGGCTTATTACGCTAAATACATTAAAGCTTGCGTATGCTGTGCGTTTAGATACTCTAAAATGGCGGAAGACATAAGTCATGAGAGAAAAATAAATGATGTTATTTTTTTTTTTATTTGCACAAAAAAAGTATTCTCGTAGCATTGCAAAACTGAGGTTGAGCCACTGATGTCACATGAACTGTTGTTTTTGCTGCATTTCTGGATCTGGGATCATTTCAGTTGTACTGCTGTCTATGGAAGGTCTGATAGGTCTCCGATATCATCAAAAAAATCTTAATTTGTGTTCAGAAAATGAACGAAGGTCTTAGGTTTGAAGCAACATGAGGGTGAGTAATTAATGACACAATCTTCATTTTTGGGTGAACTAACCCTTTAAGGGGAACAATTTGCACGTTACCTTATTTTCTTGCAACGTAGATGCTATTTAATCTTTTTATGTTTTGGCGATAAAACTAGACAGTATCTAAAAAAATCTTTTGTAGACTAAATCTTATATTGTCAGTTTTACAAGACTATTTCTGTACATAAACAGCATTTTTGCCATTTAGCCAGCTTATTCGTTATCTTTTAATGTTTTGACATTAAAACTGGACAATGATTTAAAAATCTCGTGTTTTGTTATTATGCAGTACGTCTTAGCTTAGCTTTTGATTCAGTTGGGAATAGATCTATATTGTCTAGTTGGTTAACTGCTAATAATTTCCTAATTTTTTCAATAATTTCCATATTTCAGTTTAGGATAGCTATATAACAAAAGGGGAAGTACTGTATTTTTCTTAATTGAATACGATTTTAAAAATGCATTATAGATTTTATGTTTAATTTGTGGTTAGCCGTTTTAGGAACTGTTGCATTATACAGCCTATTATTTTGTCACATTTTGGTCTCAGAAAGATATTATAAGATCAAAGTTTGTTTTTGGTGGGGTTTTCATCATATGGTGCGCTACTCCAAATACTCCAAAAAACAAAATTGCCTTAAGTTTGTGCTTTGCATCAGCCATGTACCGAGTAATATGCAGTGTTTGGCTTTGGCTGGTTATTAAATAAACCTCTTGTCATCGGTCGTAAATCAGTATGTTTTCCAAGTGGGTGTGAAATCAGGCAGGAGTTGTGGCTACATCGACCCTTCGACCTTCAAGATGTACGTATTGTTTAACAATCTTCTAGCAACCGCTCAGAACATGCTAACAATGTGTTAACAACCATTTTTTGTTAACAACCAAGTCTGTTTTTACTGAAATTTAGTTGTTTCGAATTTATTGTATGTACGTAACTTTAATGATCCATTGATTTGATTGATCTTCCTCTTGGTCAGAAACTTTGCACAGTAACTAAAATTCAAAAAACAAATGTTCTTTCCAGCAGTACCTCCCGGAAATAAAAATACAAAAATGAATTAATAACAGTCAGCAGAGTTTAATAAAACACTCATCTCATCTCAGATAGAGGTCACCTCCCCGAACGCCCCCAAGCATGCAGTTTATTCCCATTTGACGAAGTACAGCGGGTGTTTTCTTCAGTGGGGGGGCCGGGATGGGTCTCAGGGGGAAATGCTCCTGGCGGCTCCCAGGCTGAAGGGGGCTTCCACTTGGCGCATTCTCCGCAGCAGTCTGCCAGCAATGCTGCTAGCCAGGCTACTGTCAAAACTCAAGCACTCCATTACTCCAAAGATAACAGGCCCTGCACCCCCTCAGCCGGTCTCCCTGGGTCAATTAACCTGCCTCATGCTGTGATCTGGAACGAGAAGCCACACTTGGCCCCCTTTGGGTGCATTCAGTGTTGGTCTGTGCAAACGTTGCTATAAAACAACAAATAAACAGGTTTTCCAAACCTCATAACATTTTTTTACAAACCTCCTATTTTACCCTTTTAAATATGCTTTTAATTAGGCCTTATTACATTAACAGGTCAAGCTACCTTTACACGTCCCCTCTCTTTCTACAACTTTTCTTTCTCTCATTAGTTTTCTATGAGAGCTCATCAGATAAGCATCGACGCATTTATTTTTAAACTATTAAAGACAAGATAAGTAATTGATGTAGATATTGATTTTTAATGCGTATGTTGAAGCCATTATCCTGCATTATATGAGCAAATTGTTTAAATAATCACTTTCAATAGGGGAATTTGCTTTTGAAAAAATTATATTACCCATAATTCAGCAGAGATATGTCCATCCATCAGGAAATCGCAACAATTGTGCCAGAAAATTTTAATTTACTTAAATATGCTAATGTATATATTGCAATATATAGCTATATATATATATACATTTTCCTGATGTAATTTGAATATGTCATTTGCAATGCTTCTTGGGATTGTTGTCAGTAAACAGTCCTGTATCTTTTTGTCCAATTTTCAGAAACTTTTTTTGGTTTAATTTAGAGGTGTAACAGTACAGGAAATTCAATTAATAAATACTGTTTTGACAGTTTTTGATGTGGTGTGATAGATCGTTGTATAAACCCAACACAAACATTAACTCGAGCAGCCATGATCATCTCCGTTTCCGTTAAAACCAAGGTACTGAACCATCATATTTTAGTACCGATACACCCAATCGAATAGTTCCAATCCAAGTTTGTAATACAGATTTCTATAACTCTAGAACTCTATAGAAAAAAAAGGAATTGGAAAAATACTTCCAGAACTTAAGCCAATGAGAATAGCACTGTTGCGCTCCATTAAACATCAGATTGTTCTAATTGACTGTTGTTGTTGTGTTGCTTCACAAATAAGTTTTACATTCAACACAGACAAGCAAATCATTTGTCACTGGAAAGTTGCGCCCATAATATTTATTGCATGAGAAGTTGAATCAGATCTTAACTCTACGAACATCAAGCAGACTTACTAAGCTTACAGACAGGATGTTTATGTTGCTTCGTGAAAATCTTCAAAGCATGCAAACTTTAAATAACACTGACAACTGCCAAAACAATTTCTCGTCAAACATTAAAACATGGGGGAAAAAAATGTCTTAGAATGAGAAACCCCAATACTTAGGGTTTACTTTGGCTTTGTGTTACACAATTTTCAATCAAAGAGGACAAATCATTCATCACTTGGCACTGAGATCGACATGGCTCCGTTCAGGGCAGTTCAGGAGCATTCACACCTGACAGAGCCAGTACAGTAGCCTATGCTTAGCTTCCTCCACTCAGTATAGAGCTACATTTGCAGATGGGCATCTGTAACATGACAAAATACAGTGTGCAGACCTCCAGGGTGGAAAATGGAGGGTGCTGGTTTTTTCGTGGGAGAATGAAAGGCAGCATTGTGAAGGAACTGTAATACCAGTGCCTCGGTTATACAGCTTTGTTGCAAGTGAACAAAGTCCAGGCCTGCTTTAGATTTATCTCTTTACTGCAGCACCCCCATGCCTATGGAAGCCCGTAACTGAATAAAAAATCTACATATAGTATTGCAAATTTTTATCTAGCAATTTTGACTTTTTTCCTTCAGAATCGCGAGATATAAACTCGCAGTTCAGAAAATATAACAGTCTTTTATTCTGCTCAAAATTGGAGTTTGCAACTCGCAATTGGGATCTCGCAATTCTGAATAAAACAAAAATCTGAATTGTGTGGTATTCAGTAGTATTCATTCTACTCTGTTTCCAATCCATATACGTTAAAATGGCCCACTAGCAGAACTGATATGCCTCACTGGAACAAGAGCTGTAATAGGCTCTTTGACCTCTAGAGGAACTCGTTCGTAAACAACAGAAGAAAGTTCTTTGTGATGTATATTGGATACAACTTTAGCTCCATTCAGCTCGTAACAAGGACATGGGTGAATGTAAGTTCACATCAGACTCATATTTGAATAAGAGATAAATTAGGTTGTTTTTGATCAAATGTTGCTCTCCTCGGTGGGGAGTCTGGTCATTAAGAAGCCAGCGTGAGTCCGGGAGCGATGATCCGAGGGGGCTGCCCTCTCTCAGGCCAAGGGCTCTGCAGGAATGTGGAGGATGTGAAGGGAGGGCTGACTCACCCTCCGCTCTGGGCCAAAAGATCCCACGGAGTGACTTGAAAGACGAGGTGCTGGAACAGAAGATGCTGAGGACTATTAACTGTGTGCATTTATCAAATTTTTAAACCAAATAGTGGTGGGGATAAAAACTAGTGAAAGCTGGATGATGTTTCAAGAGGGTTTCATCTCAAGTTTTACGTCAAACCATAAAACAAAACAGTCTCTCCTGATGCAGGAGGCAAGGGAAGCTTGGAAGATTTTGGAAAATGGCTTGACATGAGTTATAGAGCTGTTACTATTTTTATGGGATTTTTAAGCCTTTAATGGGATTGCTAGAAGTGGGGAAGTGAAAGGAAATGGTGAGCTCTGAGAAAGGTAAGCTTGGAGAAAAATGGAGGATAGAGCCAGGAAGCTTCCAAGACGATGGTGTCCAAGTTCCAACCAAGTTTCTAGTGAGTCTGAAGTCCTTGAGTTGCTAATTCAGGAGTGTTTAATTTGGGTTAGAGCTAAACAGTCAGACAGTTTGAACAAAGCTAATGGAAAGAAGCACAGACGAAACATGTTGCGATGTGGCTAATATAAGCAAGTGTTGACGAGTGGCCTGTGTTTTTAACTCATGGCTTTTATGGCAGTCTGAGAGTTTCCTCTTAGTTATTGTTTACCAAACCCGACAAGTCCTGACCTTTAATCTAACTTCTACTCTTTTGATTTCCAACCAAATTATGCACAAACGAATCAACTACAGTTGAACACCTCATCTAAACAAGGAACAGCCAGAGAAACCATTTAAAAAAAACAAACCCCACGTACACAGACTCCCATACAGTGGTAGCATACAGTAGCTGGATTATTGTAGACCTATTTTTACTTTTTCCAGCTATCCCATGTCTTTGCATTAATGAAAGAGGCTGTCTGTTCCATTCTGCTTTAAAGACATTCCACAGACATTACATTATTAAACCAACATGTGCGTTGAGTGGGCGTGGCCCGGGCACAGAGAAAAGGGCTAGTGTGTTGGCACCAATGGAAGTGTGAAGAGGCCACGCCCCAGACAGATGACATCATCCCCAGGATTCCCACAAACCCAGGCTGTTTTCCACAGCACGTGTTGTACGTGCCCCACAGCCGCTTGACTTTGAGGTTTAACTGCCATGAAGACAGGTCATCATGGGATACTTGGAACACATAGGTTGTGTTTTGATGGACAAAGTGGGTTAGTTGAAACTTGTTAGTGGAAGAGAATGGGGTCTGTTGGTGACTGGGATACAATTGCTAAGTTCATCCTTGGTCAAAGTTTGGTCAAAAATATCTGTCTCAAGATAATGTTACTACAGAGGCAATTTTGTCATACTGGTGACACAGATTATGGTTTGTAAAGCTGGACTTGTTGGACGTACAGTAACTCCCACTATACTCCTTATAATTATTACTAGGTTAATTTTGCTGGGTAAATGTACTCAATTTTAAATGTTCGGAAGTGAAGTGTTAAAACCAGACACAGCTATCTGAAGTAACTCTACTTGGAAACACACTGGATTTAATAATGGGAGTTTATTGCATTTGCACAGATTCTTGTGGTTTCTCTATTGCTTGGTGTTGAGTGAAACCAGGGCCAGGTTTTAAGCTTGAAGTCAATATCACTGCTTTAGTCAATATACAGCTCAGATGAAGTGTTTCACTTGATTATTTTTTAAATATTAGCTTATCCTTAGATTACACATTAAATAATAAGTCTTTGTTTGCTACGTGATGGACAAGATTAAGCTCTATATGTTATTGATACAAGCACTTGATGAATGTGTCTTCTAAATGGATAAATAAATTTAATAGATTTTAGTGTAGTTTACTTAATCCAAGAAAAGCACATTGAAAGGTGTTTTTTTTTCTTGTTAACACCTAAAAACTTTGTTAGAAGCTATGAATGTTTGTAGTTGATCTCTACCAAACAACATGGTTTTGTCAGAACATGAAACCATGTACCGTCTTATCAGCATGTTGTTGACATCCTTAGCCTTCTTCAACTAAAAAAGAACAACAACAACAAAAAAGCATAAGTGGAGCAGGTCTTGGCTATGATTTTATCCCACATCAAATGGGATGTTTTTCTTTTTTACAGCCAAAGAGTAAATGGTTTGTAAACTCTGGCTGGAGATGCAGGGGTGAAAAAAACTGGTGGTGTATATTAAAGAGCAGTTATGAGGGCCACAGGTGCTCTCTCTGGAAAATATTTACCCGAAAGGTCCAAATGTTAGCTTAAGGGCTGTTTACGCTATTAGGAACAAAATATTAGTTGATGTCGTTTGACTCTTTTCAAAGTCGTGCGCTCTGTTTGTCTGTGGGGGTGTATCCGTTTGACATCAAATGAAGGGAAAATCGTTTTTACGCATACTAAATTTTTGATGTAATGGGTTTGCTGAGAATATCTGGTAAAGTCAGCACTGTGGATTAGTGTGTAAGTGTGTGTGAAATGAGCGTCTCAGATGTAAAACCATCTGTTGAAGTAATAAAATGTGTCTTCACAGGACTCACTGGCAGCATGGTCAATGACTCAGGTCTTTGTTTAGATATTATATTCAGTAATGCTAATTAAGCCTAAGTCTACTACAAAAGGCCCTGAATCATAACTGACTTAAAAAGTCAGAATTGCATGATAGAAATTTGCAATACCGACATAAAAAGTCAGAATTGTGTGATATAAACTTACAATAGCAACTTAAAAAGTCAGAATTGCTTGATATAAACTCATATTTGCGAGTTAAAAAGTCAGAATTGCATGTTAGAAATTTGCAATACTGACCTAAAAAGTTAAATTGCGTGATATAAATTTACAATTGCGATTTAAAAAGTCAGAATTGCATGATATTAATTTACAATGGCGACATAAAAATTCAGAATTGTGTGATATAAATGTACAATAGCGATTTAAAAAGTCACAATTGCGTGAAAGAAATTCACAATAGCGATTTAAAAAGTTAAAATTGCGTGATATTAACTCATATTAGCGAGTTAAAAAGTCAGAATTGCATGATATAAACTTAAAATAGGAACTTAAAAAGTCAGAATTGCATGATATAAACTTAAAATAGGAACTTAAAAAGTCAGAATTGCATGATATAAACTCATATTAGCGAGTTAAAAAGTCAGAATTGCATGTTAGAAATTTGCAATACCGACCTTAAAAAAGTAAAAATTGCGTGATATAAATTTACAATAGCAATTTAAAAAGTCAGAATAGCATGATATAAACTCATAATAGTGAGTTAAAAAGTCAGAATTGCGTGATATACACTCAAAATTAACAGATATAAAGTCACAATTCTGTAAACACATTGTTTTTTTCCCCCTCAAAAATGGGTTTACTAACTTGTAATTGCGAGTCTATATATCACAATTCTGAGTTGTCAGAATTTCGAGATATAACATCACAATTCTGACTCGCAATTAACTTGCAATTGCGAGTCTATACCTCACAATTCTGAGATAAAAATTCAAAATAACCTTTTTTAAATTTTGTATTCAGTGGAAACAGGCTCCTATACAAAATACTTTAAATGTGCGCAAGGCAACAAACTTGTTTTGGCAATGCGCACAAGGCCTGAAGAACCTTTACTTTTAACATTTCTGGTTTAAAGCATAGGAGATTATTACACAGCAAAGAAGACTAAATGTAGCTGCTTCAAAACATTAATTTGCGTAATAAATGATGGTCATAAACATTTACAGCAGAGACAAACATTTCTGAGGCAATGGTTTTACACAGAAATATCAGTTGTTTTTGGTCAATAAAATTGAGAAAATTACTGCATGAGATATGCATGAATCTGAGCAGACAATGCACCCAGCCGGACAAAATCCCAGCTGTGTTTGAGATTTTGTGTCTAGCTGGGCTATTTTCCAGTCACCTCTTGTGAACTCTTTTGTCACTGTTCTTTGACGAGTACAGGATTTGTCAGGGCATGAGGATTTTTTTGATACACTACTGTAAGGCATTTGATAAACACGCCAGGTGACTGAACATAACAGTCGGATTTGAGGGGCCAAGTTGCGTTTTGGCTTCAGCTCCTGGAATCTGACCTGCTTAAGAAGAACAGGACAGATCAGCATTTGGACGGGTTACAAAAATACCCCCTACTTTATATACAATCAGGGTGTTTACGATCCATTTGCAGCTGGGACACAAGGCTGTGTGGGTGTGTGTGTGGACGAGGTAGAAAAGAAAGAAGACACAGGAATGCAGTTGACGCCAGTTTGCTCTTTGGCCTTTCAGAGGTAACCAAGCATATCCTCTTAAGCCTCCAGCCTCCCTGCCTCATTCACTTACACAAAAGACCAAACCTTGGCCGTGTCGCAAAAGGGGGATGATTCGGCAACTTCTTTTCCACTGTACCGTGGTCCATGTATGGTTTTATCCGGAGACATCAGAAGCTCCGTAACATAGTCCTACTCCCTTTAAAATAAAGGTTTCAGAGGGCGTTATGCATTGCTACGGACTTCATTTGGACAATCCTAAAGACGATGTTCTCAATATTTAGATTTCTTGCACCCTCAGATTCCAGATTTTCCAATAGTTGTATCTGTAAAATGTCCTGTCTTAACAAACCAGGCATCGGAAAGCTTATTTATTCAGTTTTTAAGATTTAAAAATGTTTATGCTGCTCTTTTCCATACAACAAAAACAAATAGTGACCAAAGAATGCTTAAAAAAAAATGATGAAGCACAATTTAATGTCCCGCATGGAACTTGTTTGCTGTAAGTTTGTGTATTTAAGGACGCTTTGTTGAAAACAAGCTTTGGTATTCGGTTGTAATAAATTTGTAATCAGTTTGGACTTAGAAGTCTTGGTGCTGATAGCCTTCTGATGGGTTTTGTGGTTCTAAACTCCAGAAGATCCATGCAATTCTTGCTAATGTGTGTTTTCTTTTGCAAATCACCAACTCGTACAATATGTTGTTCCTAGTCAGGATTAAAGAAACTAATGCTAATCCAAGATCTGCTGAACAGATTGAGGTCTGCAATTCATAAAGGCCGAAAAATAACAGCTGACGGCTTCTGTGAACTTGTTTTGACATTTTTTTCCTCCACTGATAAAGCAGAATTCGTTGAAATTATGATTTAAACAGTCTCTGGTTTATCAGACCAGAATTAATTTTCCATGCTCGTCCAAATTGGCTATATCTATTATTTTTCCGATAATGTCTATTAAATCTGATAATGATGAGTCTAAAGATGGTATTACGCACATGGTCTGGTAATTTTTTTACATGCAATTGCATTTATTTGACTTGATCTTGCAATTAGAACTCTATTTGACATACTTGCAATGTAATTTCTCAATATTTGGGCTGTAAAACTAAAAATGTGTTAAGAGAGGGCCTCCAAAGTTCATTTTTGTAAATGTTTTTGTTGTTTTTCTTTAAAAGCTCGGCCAACTGGACAAAGCTGCATCTGCTGCTCATACGTATTTCCAGGCCAACCCTGAGCATGTGGAGATGGGAGATGACCTGGAGCAGTACAAAGCCCAGAAAGGTGTAAAAGAAGAAGACTTTATTGACCGGGAATCCCGCCCACACCAGGTAAGTGACTGCAGTGTTAGGACATTAAAGCTTCTTGAACCTTCATAAACACCCAATAAAACCAGAACGCCAGGTTCAACCTCATGAAGGTTGTCTTTCTATTTACAGAAAGCCTTCTTTGCTGGGGTGAAGCTCTACGACAAAGGCAACTATGAAGAGTCTGTGATGCTCTTCGAAGAGGCTCTGACTAAGTATTTCCGGGCCGATGTGGAGTGTCGGGCCCTCTGTGAAGGGCCGCAGTACTTTGAGGAACAGAAACATGTCTTGTACAAATACAACCTCTACGAGCTAATCTCAGGTACAGATGCTTTTGTGCTCAGAGCTTTTCTGCTTCCTCCTAATATGTTAAAGCTATCATCCATGGTCTTGAGAAGGGTCTGGGAATTTTCCGTTCGCAAGTGGTTCTTCGGGACTTTCTATTGCGGGTATCATCTTTCTGTACTATTTGTGTTTCCAGAAATGGAGATCTTTCCGTTCTATGACCTCTGTGTTACTCATTTCTGAGTAGGCGAGTGACTCAAATGTTTGACCTTAGTTCAATCTGTTATGGTTGCGTCTCTACAGGCAGGTCATGATAGTATAACAATGAACAGCTTCAAAGAGTGTGACATACCGCTGCCCTGTAGTGTTTTCAGCATACAACTTACTGTTTGAAAAACCTCTTTGGATCAAAGCTGAATCCACTTTAATGATTTATTATTTATCAATACTGAAGCTGCTCGTTTTAACTTCAGCCTGTGAAAACTGGCTTATGTCTGTTAAGCATTCATAACATGAGCTGTGTTTTGTCTGGATTACATTCCTTCTTAAAACCAGACTACTGTTTGAAATTCAGCAGGCCACGCACAGTCCAACAGTTTTAAAAGGATAACCATTTAATGCTAATATGTGCATTTAATGTGTTTAGGTTTGATTTAATGATTTGTTTTCAGTGTTATGCACACTATCACAGAGTGGATTTTATTTTCACATCAAATTAATTATATTTTAATTAGTGACAAGTGTGTTGCTTGACGCTTACAAAAAGACAACATTAAGGGGTAACGTACTCAGCTGGCCATTTTTGTAAAATAAATCCAAACAGGATGATAATTTTGTATCATTCTCACATTCTAGAGACATGATCAATAGCACTATTTTTCAAAAATGGTGTTTTTACAAAATTATTATTTTTTTATTTTCTTTAAAAAATCCTGAAAAGAAATGTATCATGGTTCCCACAAAAAAAGAAGTGTTTGCAGAAAGTCTGAAATGTCAGCTTTAAATACAGAAATAAATTAGGCTACATTTTAAAATATATTTAAATTCAGTAGTCAACACTTGAGGATCAAAACCTTTTATCAAAGTTGTCCTAAAATCCAAAACATTGCACGTTCTTGTCTTAAGACAGCTTTGACTAACTTTATTGATCCATTTCAAATGTTGGCTGCTGTAGAAAAAAAAAACATTTAATTTTTGTACCATATTTATGAATACTTTTGGTGGGAAAAAAAACGAAAGACACCAATGGTATTTCATTTATCACATTTCTATTAATCATATTCTTAGATGTTGACACATATATGTACATAAGATGCTGGCTAATAGTTTTTAACACATTTCAATAAAATAATAGTTGCATAATAGGCACTGAATTAAGCTAATAAAACTAAATGACATATTTTAACCATGTGAAAGTCTGTAAAAGTCAAACAGGGAGTCGTAATTCACTAGCACTTATGTCATAACATCCCCCTAACATTTGGCTTCCGAAACAATGCATTGCATTGAGCTGCCATAATGCTTCTTAATTATTGCTGATTGCATTTTACTGATTAAAAAAGGATGTGAAAGACTGTTCCATGATTGACGTCTGTTTATGGCTTAAATGTGAAGAATTGGCCTGTCGTGAGTGGACTTGTTCTTCACGGGAGTCGTCAGTGTTTCTGACGTTAGCTTGAGGGGGTTTTGTGCATGAGGGCATTTCTCAGAGTTCAGCAAGGAATCCTTGGAAAGTATTCAGGATGATGTCACTGATATTTTCTGTCTGTTGGGTGTGTTTGGGTGCATTAAAGGATTTGAGAGCATATGTGTATGAATGGAGAATGGAGACACTGTTTAGGGATTGTGGGATTGGACACTTTTCGGTATGTAACGAATCTTCTACAATTACGGACTTTTTTTCTGCTGTATTAACAAAAGGTCTTTTAAAGCAGATGGGTTGGTCGTCTTTATGATCTTCATGGTTTCTAGGTTATCATTGTTATATTTACAAAAGAAGTCAAGAGCTAGTTTTATGCTTTGTGAAAACATGAATAGAGTAACAGAACAAATAGCGTCCCCATCCCACACGCCCGTTAAACCCTCTTACTTGTCCTTTTAATTTGTGAATCTGTTTGCACTTTCATGTGGGATGATTCTGCCTACTGCCCATCCACCACATCACGAAACCCTTTAGTCTTCTCAGCTCTCTAATTTAATCTTCAACCTTGTCCACATGAAATACACCAGCACCTCTGGTTGCACGTCTTTGATTTGAACCCAGTTAGATGATCTCACTCCATGCACTCACGGGAAAAGACATGGATCTCATTTTCAACTACATCAAGCCAGTACTATAGTGTGTTATTAACTCATTTGATCCTGCCGAGATGCCTTGTTTCTGTTTTTCCACAAGTAAACTCTTAAAACTAAAGGCTCCCCAAAAAAAAAAAAACATTGGAGCAATGCAATGGAAGAACTACTTTGGGTTTCTCAAATAACTTTCCAGTGGAATGTTCTTAGAAACGCATCTCTTAATCCGAATAACATTTTAATACTCTGAAGAACATTGGTTCCAAGAATGTTCCATGAAGAACCATAGCTGCCAATAAAAAAAACAAAAACTTATGTTTTTAAGAATGTAACCTAACCAGACATGACACTTCCTGGAACACGTACTGCATTGGATTTTCATGAATTGTTTGCACTGCTCTTACCGATCGCTGTATGACCTCAAAGTAACGCAACAGCTAGAAAGCAGAGAAGATGGCTCCATGCTTTCCAATCGCTCATGCAGTACTTCATTGTCATACAACAAGAGATCGTGCAATTTTAAGCAATTTAGAGTAGTGGCTGGTCACCTTAATATAGCATTAATTGAAAATCAGTTTAGTTTATGAAATTATTATTATTGAGAAAACATGTTTTCTTAAGAACTCTTAATTGAAAGGTTCTCTGAGAAACCAATATAGGCAGCTTCACACTGCACACCTCAGTTCTAGGAACTAGCCTGCAGGCATTTTTTTTTTCACAGCAGCAGGATCTCTTATGCAGTCGACATTGATGTCTTTATTTGCAGCATATTCTAGATAACAGATATGGAATGTAAACATGCAAATTAAAATCTGATTAAATCTCCCATGACAACTTGAAATGCATTTCATCAAAGCTAAGAAAAGAAGACAACACTGCAGACAACAGGTTTCCAAATGTCGTTAATTTAGTTCTCCCAAATAGAGTTTCTAGAACTAAACCTGTTCCTAGTTCTTGCGGTGCGAACACTTGCCCTAGGAATCATAAAAAGGTTTTTCCAGCCCGAAAGTTCCTAATAAAGTACCTTCATTTTTCAGAATGTAACATTTATGGAATCTCTCCATTACACAAAACATTTCAAAGTGGAAGAAGTGTCTTTAGAGTATCATGTTCTTCACAATGAAAAGTATTATTCACTGAAAGGTTCTGAGGAACCAAAATGGTTCTTCTATAGCATCACTGCAAATCAACTATTTTTGAAACTTTGTTTTTATAACCATAATAATATATAGGCCTAGCTGAAATCCAAACATCTGTTTGTGTTGTAACTTTTTCTGATAACTGGTTCAAGATGTAGAATACGAACTGGCTAGTGGCCCCAAGCTATTTTGAACTTGAGACCCCTCATCTAAATCATGTTGAACTTTGTCTTTACAGATCATTACACACAGGTTCTTCACTGTCAGCACGAGTGTGTCCGAGACTTGTCAACGCGACCCGGTCGCCTGTCGCCCGTGGAAAACTACCTGCCACTGCATTACGACTACCTGCAATTTGCCTATTTCCAAGGTAAACCTCCAAACATTTCAAAACTAGCTGTCCTCCATAGTGTTGGAGTAAAATCTTTGGGTTTGAACTTGTATATGACCCCAACTCTCTTCTTGGATCTTGGATAGATATTGGCTACAACACAACTGACTTACATCACTCAAAATGTAGAATTAGTCAGTATTGGAAAGAAAATGTCAACGGTAATTATAATCAGATTAAAAGCACCTTGAAAATAATTTTGAAATGTCCAAACCTCATTTATCATGAAATTACTCGCTCTAAAAGAGAGGGGGAGACTGATACATATTTCAGATTTGATTGATTTCTTCTTGGAAATTTCAAAGCTGATATGAGAAATTTTAGGATTACTGCTTATTGTTCAAAAACTGTCAAGTCATTCAGGTGTGTGTGTGAGTGCCGTCTCTTCCAGAAAGTCTCAGAGCCTTGTGTTTCCACTCGCTCATCCCTGTGGTGTTTGTTCCATTGTGGTCACTGGCCTGGAATGCGAATGTTTCCGAGCATGTGGGTCTCCAAAAGGAAATAAACGTGACTGTGGGAAAAGATGACTCCAAAAAATCAGACAACCTCACAGGATGAATAATTTCCCAAGATGAGCCAAGAAACAGCCCTGGTGGCTTCATCAACACTGTATAGCCATTTCTTTTCTCTGTGTGTTCAGCGGGGAGGAATGAAGAGGCGTTGGAGTGCGCGTTGACCTACCTGCTGTTCCATGAAGGTGAAGAGTTCATGACCGAGAATGTGGAGTATTACAGGGAGGTGCTGGGACATGATGGCCAGCCTCGTAAGGTGAGACTTGGCAGTGCAAGATGCTGAAATCATCTGAGGTCATAGACAGGAACCCTGCAGACTTTCATGACCATGTAAAGGTTAATAGGGGTCTTAAAATATCAGATAATTGGACCTTTTTATGGCAGGCCCAAGGTTAGTTCAGGTTGTAAAATCTCATGTGACAAAGAGTACATTCATGAATACTTGTACAGAATAATAAAGATTTTTTTAACTCAACCATGTAAATAGCATGAAAAAACATATTATATATAAAACAAAGATACAAAAAAGAAGTATGTTCAGCACAGTTTCATATATATATATATAGTGATTCATTTTTAGTTTTAGACATGCTCTGGAAACTTGCTTAAGTTCAATTAAAGTTTATTTTATTTCAATTTACAAAATTGTATATGTATTTAGTTTAAATAAATAACCCTGACACTCAAAATATTCAAAATGTATTATTATTATTATTTTTTTTTTTTTACTTGGTTTTACCACATGATGTTTTAAATTATGTCAGTATTCTCAATAATCTGCTTACGCAAGAAAAAAAAACTTCCTTTACATCACAACAGAATTCTTGAAAATTGTGTAATGTTTTTCAAAACTGAATTTAAAAAAAAAACCTGAAGTTCATTTCTAAGAACCTGGCACATTTTTTATAACTACTTTTTCCTTTTCTTTATCCCGGATATTCTTATTTCATTGAAGCAGATGTCATTTGACAGTAATGATAGTGAAAAATTGTTTTGATATGAGCCATTGAGCAGCTGTTTATAGAGACATTTATTGTTCTTAAGGTCTCAAGTTATCGTTCTTAATTTCAAAGTCTCTTAAGATAGACCCAATTTACAGATTTTCCCTTCAACTGATGGTTATCTTTAAAGCAACGTGGGTCACCACAGATCCAGATCTTCCCAGTCCATATCCATTACGAAATCCCTATAGTAGATTTGTTAGTGCAGAATTTGTCAGGATGCCAGCTTACATAATCACACTGGAATAATCAAGTGTTTATGGGTTTGGATTTTGAGATGTACAGTAGTGACTGCACGCACTCTTGAACCAATCCAAAGAGTCTTCCCTTGGAAAGCCTGGAAGCTATTAGCACTGTAAAAGCCACATGAGCCTGGGGGCTTGAATACATCTTTAACTGCAAGATCCTTCAGTTCTTAGCTCATAACAACCAAGTACATTCTTTTCCACCCTATTGCAGAGTGTTTCCATCTATCTGGCTTTCTTCCACATCTGATTGCCCGATTTCTAGTTCCTCTGGGACCTTGTTAACCCACCGCTGAGATACTGTGCTGACAGCATAGTCTTCTCAAACGGGGAGCCGAGTAAAAAAGTTTCACCGAAACACCGCAAAGCTCCCTGAAACAATTTGCGAGCTGTTTGCATTCGAAGAACACCGAGCCGCACATGCTACCAATGTAAATCTTTCCCCAAAAGTGCACCAAGTCTGCCATTTCATGTGGTCTCAACCACACTTAGAAGCAGCAGACTTCGCTCCAGTTATAATAATTTGCTTTAAATGAGTGCCAGAGACCACTAATAAAAAGTCCTGGAGAAAGCCAAGAGAAATCGCACAGGTTGTGGAACAGGCTTGATTTAACACGTCATCCATCCAAAGGTCACTTTCTATTTTATCGGGTTGTAGACAATATGTTTTAGGAGGCCAAAATCTATAACCTATGACATGTAGTAAATATAATCAGTCACACTATGTTTTCTATGCCTCAGGATGCTGAGCAGTATTTAAGGCGGCACAAACAGGAGTTAGACCTGCTCCTCATCGGCAGCAGTAATCTTGGAGTGCCCTACATTGAAGGGGTAAGCCAAGATAAGATGTATAAGGTTGTTTGGTTTTCTTTAAATAACTCGTATTTACATAAAACAATGTGTGGCCATCCAAGGGAAATGATCAGATTCATTTATTCAAGAAAGAGGTATACCACAGGGCTCAATATTGGGTCCT
Organism: Enteromius viviparus; assembly: GCA_032353835.1. NCBI lineage: Eukaryota > Metazoa > Chordata > Actinopteri > Cypriniformes > Cyprinidae > Enteromius > Enteromius viviparus. The sequence continues at coordinate 6,502,402 of JAUCNO010000460.1, forward strand.
CTTTTTTTCTGTTTTTATCAATGATATTACCCTTAGTTCTTTGCCACTCTTTTGTTTACAGTATCTTTATGCTGACAGTCATTTGTATTTCAAATCCACACTTAACTCATATTAAAAATATACTCCAATCAGATTTTAATGCTTTGCAAGAATGACTGCATTCTAATAATTTGCTATTACTGCTGATGAGGACTTTTATGTTTAAAAGTTGTTTGTTTTCTTGTTTTGAAACATCTTGTATTTGCTTTAGATGATATATCTATGTTTGCATTCATTTAGCGTTTGCTTTGTATATATATGAGGAATCAAATATCATAAAATAGTTCAAACGTAGCATGTAGACACTGGGAATGAGTCATAACATGAACTTGGATATGTTTCAGTCTTCTAACAGCTGTGACAGGGAACAGGTGCTCCTGTAAGATTTGAGATTAAACACCCTGCCTACATCGCCCCCTTGTGGTGGGATCATCAAACAAGGCCACATATCGAAAAAACATAGCTCTTCATTACTAAAGAGTTTTTAATGCACGCTTCTGTTTCTCCCCAGAACTACTGGAGCAGTTCAGGCGGTAGAGAAGATGCTAACAGGTAGGTGTTTTCTTTAATATAATAAAGTTTAATAATAATTCACAAATAGTCCAGAGCTTATGTCTTGATTGTATCTCTTTAGGATTCCTTCTGGTACCGATGGCTGGATGGATTATGTGCCAATATCAGCAAAGAGAAATATCACAATGTCTTTGTTACATGAGCTGCGAGAAGGTGATAAAGTGACTTTTAAATCACCTAAAATATTGTAATAGACACAATACAAAACCATAAACATAAGTCATAGCGCAAGAGGAAACAAAACACGAAAAAAAATACATTTCTAATCCACCCAAAATATTACAATCCTGTCATTATTTGTTTCATGAAGCACTTTTTCATAGAATGCCACGTCATAGAGACTTCAAAGCTACACAAAGTAGCAGAAATTGTATACACTGTAGAAACAATATACTGGTTCATCACATTAGTTATATATGGTCCAATGTTTTACGACTCGGTATTGTTTATTAAATGTAAATCTGTGTTTGTGTATGTGTGTACAGGAGGTCCTTTGCTGTATGAGAATGTACAACTTGTACAAAACTCTATAACCTTGAATGGAAGTCAGAGGGTGCTTTTTGATGATGTCATCAGTGAGGACGAGTGCTCTGAACTCAAACATCTGGCACACGTGAGAGCCTGACTTCTGTTATGCCATTCTCAGAGTATAAAACTAATCAGTTCATGTAATATAGTACTTTTTTTTTTCTAATTTTAGTCGTTTGACTGACCCGGTTGTTATATCAATATTTCGTTGTCACAGACTGTCACTGCAGCTGGTGATGGCTACAAGGGGAAAATGTCTCCTCATACACCAAATGAGAAATTTGAAGGGGCGACAGTATTGAAAACGCTGAAGGTAAGACCTCTTAGTTTTTTACACTGACTGATACTAGTGTGTTTACAAATAGTGTTAGATTTAGTAAATGTACAATTTCCCTTGATTTTTATTTTCTTTTTTAGAACTTTTTGATTGGAATAATTAAAAAATAATGAATATTGTAATATTAATGAATAATTATGTGTTGATGCTGAAAGCTTGTGGACATTGCACCAACAATATTGTTGCACTGTTGGCGTCCCGACTTCGAATCCCGAATTTAGGACCTGATCCCACTTCACTTCCTGTCTCTTCTACACTGTCCTATCACAATAAAAGCAAAAACATCAAAAAGAAATCTTAAACAAATAATAATAATTATTCACAATTTTTCTTTACAGTATGGCTATGAGGGACGTGTCCCTTTAAAAAGTGCTCGCCTCTTTTATGATGTCAGTGAGAAGGCCAGGCGGATAATTGAGTCATACTTCATGCTAAACTCTACTCTGCATTTCTCCTACACGCATCTAGTGTGTAGGACCGCCATATTTGGTAGGTCACCTCAGCTATCAGATTAAACCACATTTTGATTACTTATGTATGAATATACTACACATAATGCGGTATTACGGTGTAGAGTCAAGCCTGAAATTATTCATACCCCTGGCAAATTTTGACATTGAAGTTACTTTTATTCAACCAGCAACTTTTTTCTTGATTAAAAATGACACCTGCATCTCCCAGAAGATAATAAAACGAAGTAATTATTACTCATCTTTTATTTATATTTGAACAAAAAGTGGCATGTCCAGAATTATTAATCTCAATAATTCAGTAATCAATAGAAAAGTATTTATTGGCTATTACAGCAATCAAATGCTTCCTGTTGCTGAGCAGTTTTTTGCATGTCTCCACTGGTATCTTCTTTAGCGATGGACTCTTTCAGGTTGGAGGGTCTCCTTGGCATCACCCTGATGTTTAGCTCCCTCCACAGATTCTCAATTGGAATTTAAGTCAGGACTGTAGCTGGGCCACTGGAATATGTTAATGTTTTTGTCTGCTAACCATTTCTTCTCCACTTTTGCTGTGTGTTTTGGGTTGCTATCGTGCTGAAATGTTCACTGGTGCCCAAGTTTCTCTGCAGACTGCCTGATGTTGTGGTTGAGAGTATTGCTCCTTTTTTATTGCGCCGTTTACTGTGATTAGGTTCCTTGGTCCACCAGCTAAAAACACCCCCAAAATATTACAGTAGGTTCCCCCCACCATGTTTAACCGTGGGAATGGTGCTCTTAGGGTTGAAGGCTTCTCCTTTTTTTACAGTGGGGCTAAAAAGTATTTAGTCAGCCACCGATTGTGCAAGTTCTCCCACTTCAAAAGATGAGTAATTTTCATCATAGGTATACCTCAACTATGAGAGTCAAAATAAGAAGTTTACACAGACCATTCACCCTGGTCCCTTTGCAGGGGAAAACAGCCCCAAAGCATGATGTTTCCACCCCATGCTGCACAGTAGGTATGATGTTCTTTGGATGCCAGCATTCTTTTTATCTCCAAACACGACAAGTTGAGTTTTCACCAAAAAGTTCTATTTTGGTTTCATCTGACCAAATGACATTCTCCAATCCAGTTGATTTCTTCACACCAAGCTGCTTATCTATTGCAGATTCATTCTTTCCAGCCTGGTGTAGGTCTACAATTTTGCTTCTGGTGTCCTTCGACAGCTCTTTGGTCTTGGCCATAGTGGACTGGAGAGTGACTGAGGTTGTGGACAGGTGTCTTTTAAACTGATAACAAATTCAAACAGATGCCATTAATACAGGTAACGAGTGGAGGACAGAGGAGCCTCTTAAAGAAGAAGTTACAGGTCTGTGAGATTCAGAAATCTTGCTTGTTTGTAGATGACTAAATACTTTTGACTGAGATACTGCATGTTTGTATTTGTTTTTTTATCTTTGTCTGGGTTCTGTTTGGCAGGGAACCAGAAAAGCCCCTTGTAGTGCACAGAGCAGATCTCTAAACAGCCCGTGGCAGTGGAGTCTGGCGGAGAGATTCAAGCCCCCTGCAATCCTTCCAGTCTGTTTCATTTACATACCAAAAGATGCCCAGCTGTGCCAAGTACAATAACCAGGCTTTGTCTAGATTCCAGAACTGTAACATTAATTACAGGAATGAGTAACAGTTGGAAAGTTTCTAGCTTGCGGGTCACTGGTGGTCCTGACATGGATGTTCAGATGTTGGCAGATGTTTTTGCTTCTGTATTGATTGTACTGCATCCAGCATGTTTAGTAGTTCAGTTATGACTAGCTTGTTAGAAATTATTGTTAAAATTTAAACCAACAATTTTTTCATGGCTTAACATGATTCAAACACTAACTGAAGAAAAATATATAATATTACTAATTTTAAACTAATTTTGTAAACTAAATTGTAAACTAATTTTATTTCAGCTGGTTGCCATTTCTAATTTTTATTTAGTTTAAGTACTAAAATAACTTAATGTGAACTATATAAACATATTTTAAAAAAAGAAACAAAATGTAAATAAATAAATATATTTATTTATTTTATTTATTTATTTATTTTATTTTATTTTTAAATATATATACATTTCTAAATATATAAAAAATTAAATTTCATTCAAAATATTGAAAAAAAGCTACAATAGATTATATTAAATGGTAACGTTTCTGTCTAGAATAATTTGCACATTTTCAATAAGCTCGGCTGACAAAATATGTGGCATAATATTGATTACTACAAAAACAATTATTTCTGTTTACGTTAAAAAAGCATGGATTAGGTTACAGTGCAACACAATGGAACTGAATGTGGCTGTATATGTTAAAATACTCACAGATTTATTAGTATAGCCACAAGAACCAATAAAATTAACTGTTAAAATGATTTGAACAGATATATATAGATCAAATAACAGTAGAATAATTAATTAAAATCGTTTTTTACTTTAAAGAACCACTGCTTTCTTACATTTTTTATAATCTAAAGAAACTTTTGTCACCACAAATAACACAGATAAACCAAAAATTTCTTCTATTGCATCATGAAGCACCTTTATTTTTAAGTCAATTCCATTTAAAGTGCTTTTTGTCTAGCTTTAGACATTCATTTTCTATTTTATTTTATCATTTTTATTTAATTTTTATTTTGAATTTTAAGCCACACCAGATGTTGATTAAACTTAATTGGTATTAAACCCATATAACTCCTGCAGGCCACACTTAAATATGTATAAATGTCATTAAATATCAATCCATGTGGAATTTATTGGAAGGAAAGATAGCACAAGCGCACTTTCCTGTTATATAATCCAGACATTCATCCATTTTTAAGTGGCATAAGTGTCCAAATTGGCTTCGGGGTCCCTGCATATTTATACAAACTGTGAATATCTGGAACAGAGGGAAATCTGAATCTTCATGTATGTCTGTGTCTTATACGTCGTTTACGTGTAATTGCTTGTTTATAAGCAGCTGTTTTAAATGCAAATCCCATCCATGATTTGCATCTTGACCTCTTCTCCCACACACTTTACCGTTAGCACACAGCAAAAAACACTAACATACTGGAACTGGTGATTGTGCTCTTTCTACATGCTAATAATACAGAAAACAACATTATGTTGAAACTAAATGAATACATGCAGGGTGTCAGTCGGAGGTCTGCAACTGGAAGACAACAGTCCCACAGGAAGCTTTACTGCTCTTAAGAGTTTGATTTGAAAGTAAAATGCGGTAACCATGGAGACATTTTATGACACCCCAGCACCATTTTGCACAGTCAGTGTGGGTTTATTCTGCATACATCATTTATTTTCTTTTGCTGTTATATTATACACCAGGGCTATTCGATTGCACTTCTCTAAATTCCTTCCCAGTAAAGGTTTCAGTGGTCAAAATGTTAAAAGAAATTAAATATGCAATATTTATTTCAGGAAAATTAATCGCAAACCTTCACATTACACAACACAACGTTTAATAGTCCCTCTGTTCATTAAATCAGATTGATGATTTCCTCATTTATTTAGTACTTATTTAAATGGTTTCAAAGCAGATTAAGAACAGATATATACAATATACATATATATATATATATAGTTCACAGTTTCTTTGAAGTTACTGGATGTAAAAATATTGTCATTTATAACTTTTTTTTTTCATAAAATTAATTTTTTCAGAAATTTTTCTTAGTTGTGATTTTAAATCAAGGTTTTTTCCACCAAATATTGATTTCCTAACTCTTCTGAAGTAAAAAAAAAAAAACTGGTATTGTATAAAGATGAATATAAACTTTTTTATTTTTATTTTTGGCATTTTGACTAGCTGTCATTTTATGCAAAAATGCTCTGAATGACAACTGTAAAAAAATTTATATAAATCCAAAGAAACCTAGAAACCTAGAATTTTCACATGGTCCACATAGATATATTTCACAGACGAGTCTTAGACCAAAATATTAATTTTCAGCACATATTTTTGCCACTTGGGGAAAAAATATTTGTTTCTAATTATGATTGACTTTAATTCCTTATTTTTAATGTTTAGTTTCAAGCTTTACTCACCCCAAAACGTAAATTCTGTCATTAATTACTCACCCTCATGTCGATCCAAACCCATAAGACCTTTGTTCATCTTCCAGAACAAAAATGTAGATATTTTTGATGATATCAGAGAGCTATCTGTCCTTCCATAGACAGCAACACAACTGAAATAATCCCAGATCCAGCAAAAACATTGATAAAACAGTCCATGTGACACCAGTGTATCAACCTCATTTTTAACAATACTTTTTTTTTTTGCGCAAATGAGACACAAAAATAATGCATACGCAAGCTTGAACGTATTTTACACAATCAGCCTTGTTACATCCGGGTGCAAGCAGTAAAAACGTGGTTAATTTTCCATCTAAATAAACTGCTCAAAAACAAGCAGGTGAATATAAAAACATCTGACAATTTCTTCAAGCCAAATATGTGCTATGCCAAGGCACAGCAAGACCTCTGGAATTAGAGGAGAGATATTTATCCTTGATACAAGAAAGTTAGGCTAGTTCTTTAAGGCGTTTACAACATCAAGAGGGTCCGAGTGGCCCTGAGGCTGCCGAAATCCACAGCCATCAACATTCAGCATCTAGTCTGACTTCCTCACCTCAGATAATTTATGCGTCCAGCACACCGCCAGAGGGCTTTTGAATACATTAGGAGCCACGACTGGACCTCACACTGTTAGTGTGTGTGAGCACCACAGGTCATGTTCTGAAAGGACCCTACTAGTTCGTGGCCAAAGGATTGGCACGGATCCATCTCAAACGTTCCCTCCGGGGAGATTTGATACGCAGCCCGTTGGAAAGAGAGAGAGAGAGAGAGAGAGAGAGAGAAAGAGGGTGAGAGTCTTCCACGAGGCCTAATCAAACCGGTTTCAATTTGTGCCGTGGGCTTATCACAGCACTGGAAGTGATGAGTTCTTGACTTTTATAGTGCAGTCAACCAGCACGCTGAGATAGGCAGGCCTTTCGCATTGTTTTTTAATGAGCTGTGATGAAAACAGGTAGAAATCGGCGCGGCTTAATAAGTACAGGGGGAAAGCAGCTCATGCATAATGACTAGCGCAAAGATCAGACATCCCATCCTCTCCACCCAGATCAATAAACTCACCCTCATGTGTGGCGTCTTATCACGGCAAGAAAAGATGAAATATCAGCAGCTGTGGAATAATTGTTTTGTCTTTCGATTGTTTGCGCCATCGTGACCTCATTTTCTGTCCCATCACGACTGGATGGATGCATCATACCGTCTGATTGGCTTTGCTCATGACTGACAATGGGCTCCTCACCTGCACTAATTATTTCTTAGATTAATTGTTGAAGTCATTAAATGTAACCCGACATTTGGAGCCACACCGATTCATGCGTTCGTGTATTCATGCTTCTGAAACCACAGCTGAGTTTTATGAATATTAGGTATTGTAGTTCATTTGGACACTGTGCTGTGTGTGTCGTTGGATTTAAAGGGTTAAAGGGTTGTTAGGGTTTAGGATATTAATAGTCCATATGGTTCACACACCACATTTAATGCTTTCTGAAGTCATACGAAAGATTTGTGTGACTTTTAACCATGGCGAAGAAATCACTGAGCCTGTTTAGTAAATATTAATTTAGACAGGTTGTGTGAACTGAATCAATGATATTTATATATATATTAGGGGTGGCACGGTTCATGAAAAAAACCGAACCGTTCGGTACGCTGGTCTCGGTTCGGTACATGCATGCGTCGCACGGTTCGACGGTTCATGACATGCGCAAT
>JAUCNO010000460.1:6515793-6535168 GCA_032353835.1 Enteromius viviparus
TATTAATTCAATGTTGGCAAATTCATCTATGTTGACAAACGTGACGTTGGAATGACGTTGCTATTTCAACGTTGATTAGATTTGCAAAACCTTAACAAAATCCAATGTTTATCCAACTCTGACTCTCCGTTAAAATGCCAGCTGGGTGGGTACCCCCGGTTGAACATTATATAAGGTCAGTTTTCTAATCATATCTCCATTGTTTGTACTTATCAACAGACAATAAATGCTCTTTATTTTATTTTACTTAAATAGACAGCGCTTTCCATATTGCCCTTCAGGAGGAACAAACAAGCGTCCATCTGGAACCAGAGTACGTCAAAGTTTATGAAGGAGCTTCTGTGACAATCAACTGCACTTTTCAGCCGCGCGAAAAATATAAAGTGAGCTGGTACTATAGCCAGACACTTGTTTCAGACTGTACATCAGCTAAAAGGATACCTGAAGAACAGCGATTTATAACAGAGAAAAGTAAAGCTTGGTCAACTCTCAACATTACTTTTATCAACGCCAACGACAGCGGATGGTACTTCTGTAAGGTTACACAAGATATCCCAGTTCTCATAGAAAACAGTAGTAATCGGATACAAATTCTGGTAAAAAGCACATGGATCACAGCCTGCCTAAACCCAAAATAAAATGTATAGGTAAAAGCACCAGCTCACATGTGTCAACATAATGATCAGAATAACTTTATTTTCTGTATTGTGTGATATTTAATGTTTTATTTTGACAGTTTTACAGAGAATTTCATTAGTAGTAATGGAAGTAGTGTTCCGATAAAACCTCTGTCTTTGTGTTACGTATCTCTCAGTGGAAAGTAGAAACGCGCTTTTCCACACTTGCCTCAGCTCTTGCTGATTTTGTACAAAGACGATGACCACTTTTATTTACATTTAAGTTTTTTTTGCAATGTAATACATAATGTTTGCAAATGTTTATCGTTATTGTTATTTTTTATTATTAAAGACCAAGATACACCAACCCTTTCATTCTCTGTTACGTACATACACAGACTATGCAATACAAACACATGCAAAATGTTGGATCTGTCGAGAAAAAATGCCAGTACTACATTTTTTGTTTCAGTTTGACTTTTAAACAGTGTTGTAGGCTTGCCTTTAGGTATAATATTGAAACCACATTCAACCTACATCAGTTCCCAGCAAGGGGAGATGTCATATATGAGATGTCAAAACAAAACTCCAGACAAATGAACATGACCCCTCCTCAGAAAAAATTTAATAAATTATATAAATATATATATATATATAGAGAGAGAGAGAGAGAGAGAGAGAGATATTTGGACATATACGTACTTAAAAAGCTCCAGTTGTCTTGCATTATATATCCAAGTCATATTAGATGCAATATATCAACACAAATATATCAATACATCAGTATATCACAATATATCAGTGTCACAAGTATAGGACAAACACATTCTAAGTTCATTTTAGTAAGGTCCTTTTAGGAACTATAAAACTCAGTTGATTCATAAGTCGTTGCACAAATAAACACATACAAAGAAAAGTTGAATTCATAAAAAACAACCTAATATTAATCAATATTTCATCGAAACACAACTGTGACTTTGTGGTCCAAAAGTGTTAAAACACATTTTCTTTTAGAGCAGTACTTCTCCTGCGCGTGAACACAGAGTGTCTGGTGTTTTCCTGATACATCTGATGTCAGGCGAGTTTTTTTTTTGTGGTACTGGTTTTCATTTCATGTTCGTGTCTCTGACCTGCTTTCACGCTTGTAATCTCGCAAGTGCTACTTCAAAACAGACACATTGTCACACACTTTAAGAGCGGTAAGCGTGCTGTTTACATCATTTTAAAACCATTACTTTTCCAGCTGCAGAGTTTTTGTTACATAAAGCATTGCATCTTGTTTGTTGTAGATTTCCATTGGTGAAAATCATTCAGTTTGCTTGAATAGTATCTAGCGGGCTTAAGCTTCTACAGGAAGACACCTTATAATACTTTTCATACGCTTCAATAGATAGCTCTGTTCATTTACAGTATGCACAACCACACAGGAACCCGTCTAGATATTTTTGCCAGACTTCAAGAGCTTTAACCAACACCACGAGCAAGCGAGGAAGCTTCATGCGTCCTCATTTAAAGACACCTGGTGTTGTTTTCAGTGAAGGTAGAACGTAACTTAACTTTAAAATTGCTATTTTTCTTCTTGTTTAGACCATTAGGCTCTGAGAGGGGTTTATAACTGAAGACCCACTCTGTGCCCAACTTAGGCATGGACCGACTGTGCAGTATAATCGTTGCTCTTTTACTCACAGGTAAGTGAAATTCATATTTCTTTTGATCTAGTTTGTTAAGAACATGTTTGGACTTCGTCTACCACAAAGAATTGGTCAATATTTTGGAAAAGACACTTCCTGAAAAAAGTTTTCCCTTGGCTAGTTGTCACCAAGGCCTTTTCTCAGTGAATATTTGATTTTTTAAGATTACACAAATATCTTTTGAACATTAAAAAGTTATACCAAATGACAAAATGATCCATTTATACCACTTATTATTTACATTACAGTAGTCAACATTTGAAGTGAATCAAAACCTTTCATCAAAGTCGTTCTAAAACCAAAAACAATACCCTTTCTTGTCTTAGGACAGTTTTAGTGAACTTTTACGATCCACTTCAAATGCTGACTACTGTATTTGTGTGCCACAACAATGCTTGTTTAGTGTTTAGTGTTCATTTCTTTACTGTTTAATTATTATTTTTTGTCCTTCACAACAGTTTAACTTTTTAAATTTGCAGGGAAGCTATTAAATAACTTATACCATCTCATTAAATGGTCCAATTTTCCATTATCACGACATTCCCCACTATTTAGAGAAATAATAAATCCCCTGTATGTTATATCTTGGATAATAAATTGCATTTTCAATAAACGTCATGTATTAAATGCTTTATAAAATTAACTTTCAAAAATAAACACACCCTTTGAAATATTCACTGGGCTAAAACAAAGACAATTAGCCCTGGTCGAGAGTATAATATATTCTAAAATTTGGTTGTTGAATCATTTGTATTTAAATAACTTGTAGATACTGTACATAGTTATGGACAAGTCGTATTAGTATTTTAGTTATGGACAAAGTATGTAAAAAGGACAAGTTAAATGATTGGTTGATAGACCCAGATTAGCTTGTTTGAGCTGTGGATTGAGTAAAGTTATTACATATTTAGTGTAAATTTATTTTGAGTTTGAATCTGCTAGCTTGGAACAAATAATGTTAAAAACATATCTCTATTGTTTGTACTTATCAACAGACAATAAATGGTATTTTTTTCTTTTCCTAAAATAGAAGGAGCTTTCCATATTGCCCTTCAGGAGGAACAAACAAGCGTCCATCTGAAACCAGAGTACGTCAACGTTTGTGAAGGAGCTTCTGTGACAATCAACTGCACTTTTCAGCCGCGTGACAAATATAAAGTGAGCTGGCACTACAGCCAGACACCTGTTTCAGACTGTACATCAGCTAAAAGGATACCTGAAGAACAGCGATATATTAAAGAGGACCGTAAAGCTTGGTCAACACTCAACATTACTTTTATCAACGCCAACGACAGCGGATGGTACTTCTGTAAGGTTACACAAGATATCCCAACTCTCAAAGAAAACTGCAGTAATGGGATACAAGTTATAGTTGGTGAGTAGATATGCATTGCAGTCTATTGTATACATGATCAGATGCTTTCATATCATGATGGAGATGATCATGAACAGGTGTTATGTGAACTTGTCCCGTAAAGTCCATGCAGTGGGAGTGTTGCTGTCATTAAACAAATCAAATTTATTCTGAAGACACAGTGGAAATGTAAGATTTAATTTAGAATGGTTTTTCTGAGAAAATAATTTACAAATGTGAAAAACTGTAGTCTTTTATCAGTGCTTTCAGACTGTCACATCGCATTACACAGCACTGCACAAGTTTTCTTTTCTTCAACTTCCAAGCGTGAACGGACATTTTAATCGTTTAGAAAACGACTCAATGAAAAAACAGATTGTGTCACTGTTGTAACTGATTTTTTTTCTTATAGATGCCCTCAGCACAAGCACCAGCACCTTAGGATCTCAGGAGCTGACGCCAAATCAGACTACAGGAAATGTATCTACAACTTGCATTAACAACGGTAAACCTAATTTTTCAACCGAATTTTTCCATTATCCCAAAATACTCTGAATTCAACCCTTTGCATTTTACAACTGTGAGGCCTGGCTCTAACCAAATTGGTGCCCTAGGCAAGATTTCAGGTTGCGCTCCATTGCATCGCAGTAAATTCCACTGCTTGTGTACATATACTCATAAGAAACTTAATAGCTTTGTCTTGAACATTATTTTATTTAAATAAAGAAATTGCACATTTAAAATACAATAAATAAAATAATTAAATAAACTAAATTCAAATGGCATACACTGATGATTCCCCAACACTGTTCAGTTTATTAAAAACTATATTTTCATTTAACACAATTAAATGATTGTGGTTCCCTATTTAAACAACTGCATTGCTTTAAACACAGTTTTGTTGTGTTTCAACTCAATATTTTTATTTTGAAAGAACCTTAATGATTTTACTTGTGTAACTAGGAAGTGAATTTCCCCTTGCCATCATGCTCTGCACAGGGCTGGAAAAGGATAGTAAATCTTGAAATAAAATGTTATTTTAGGCATGTTTATTAAGATGATGAACCTGCGAGACCTGTTAATGTTTAATGCTCTTTTATGTTTGTATTTAAAAGACCTTCTGCTGTATTAGTGTTTTTTTGGGGGTTACCATTGTTGTAAAGTGTAGAGATTTTAAGTAAAGCAAACATATCTTCTTTTCAGCGTAGAAGGATGTCTTCCTATTAATTTATCTTTCGGTTAAATGTTTTAATTTGAGTTCAACATAAAATGGGTTTTCAAGCATAAAATGTATCAATTTCATCAAAACTATATTTGATCAAACTGAGTTGACCCAACCCAATTAAATTACATCGCATTCATTTCTTTTTTATGAGTTGGGGGCTACACAGTTTTATTGGATGGAAACCTGCCTTCAATTAAATTGAGTTTATCCAATGAATAATTTTTGCTTTATAGTTGCAGTCCAATGCTTTCGTTTTGTTGTTGTTGTTGTTTTCCAATGTAATACATTTTTATTATTACAAGTTATGATCCATCTTATCATGATTTGAGAATGACAGAAACAGTATCATACATTTCATTAGAAGCAAGAGCACTTGAACACCCATCGGCTCAAAGGAAGCAGTGTCACAAATTTGCATATTTGATTAAAATTCAAGATGATATTACTATCAATTGTTTTCACCACTATACATGCAATATTACACACATTTGAAAGAATAATCTTGTAATGTGGTATTTTTTGCATCTTCTGTGTGTGTTATAGTTACAGAAATTCCAGTAACATCCCAGAATTCAATGTCCAGCCTTCCTCCGTGGTGGTTATTGCTGGCGGCAGCAGTCGGATGTGTAGTATTTCTGGTGTCAGTTGTTGTCATATGGATCTTGACTCACAAACCTGAAGGTACAGTACGTCTACAAATCTACGGTTCGCCAAACATACTAAACTTTTTTTTTCAAAAGTTGACCTTGAGCTAAAACATTAAGAACCTATAGTTCACAAAAGGGCAAAGAAATCTAATTACAAAGAAACGGCAATCAAGACATGAATTAAAACATTTGAATTAAACATGACATTTTGGAAGCAGTTATGGTGTAACAGCACCAAGACAATGCATATATAGCTATGTGTACACACACACACCTTATTTTTAATACCCTAAAACAATGGGGTCAATTTTGGACAATATTGGCATAATTCCTTTTTATTTTTGATCATTTTGCACTGAAAACAGACAACACAAACTACGAAAATATATTTTATTACATAAACAGTTTATACATAGAATTTTTTTTTTCGATTGATGAAAACACCCAACACTAGCAGCTACTACATAATCTGGCCATCTGAGCTGTCAGGTTATACAAACACTGAATATAGATTTCTACGAAACCTCCTGAAAAATTGCCCAAAGATGATTCACACTGGTCGGACACTTCTTACAGACATAATGGTCCACTTCCTCCCATAGCTAACTTGACATGTATTGCCATTATTATGAAATCAAACTTGAAAAAAATATTAGTGCTGGTCTTCAATAATAATGTCATGTTACTTTAATATACAGTATGCGCAACAAAAATGATTAGGCTTTATGCTGATTTCATCATCACAGTGTGTGTATACATATATATCTTTACTCAAGCTATTCTCTAGCCAACACACATATTGCTGAAGTCAGTAATGAATGTTTACAGCTTATAATTACATTTCTTGCTATAAACTGATGCAGGATTATAGATTAGCTGATATTAAATAGCTTTAAAGTCACACAAACCGATAGGGGCCTCATGCAAGACCCTACTAAGAAACAACAATGCATCCTCAGGAGTCTTTTCTACAAGGTCAGACATTTCCTGGGTCACAAACTGAGCGCTGAATGAGTGTGGGTGGTATGTGGTTAGGAGCTATAAGACTGAGAGCTCCTATTGATGACGAGTAAAATGCCTCTCGCAGTCTGTGGTTAAAAACTTGAGCAGTTAGGTGCAGCGTGCACTGCAAACTGTTTTTCTCCAGACCCTCAGCGTGGCCTGTGCTTTGCGCTGTTAACCATTTGATGTAACTCTTCAATGATGTTATGTGTTTCTAGAGCTCATATACGAGAACACCAAACCAGTGGAATCCAGCTGCTGGAGGCGAAAGCGGACCAGGGCGGACACCTGCGACCTGCCCGCGTCCAAAAAAACTGACACCATTAAACCGCTAAGGAAGTACGACACTCTTTCAAGCAACAGAATCCGAAGGCCATGAGTTAGAATTATCCTTTGGAAATGCATATGTTACTGCGCACACACATATTTAATTTTGCTATGTAGCATTTCCCTGTACATATGAAGTGTTTTTTTTTCTTCCGAAAGAGGAAAACCTGACTTTATGTCCTTTAATGACTTTCAGCTGCATCATACCGAAATGTTCTGCGGTCACAAATACATGTGAAAAACCACCAAAAAGAAAAATCTGCCACACTTTTTCCACTCACAATTAATACATTATCATTATTGTGACGGCACAAACAGTGGTACGTTAGCAAATCTGAAGATTAGGCTAGATAACAAACCACCAACTGTGAAAGTGGCAAATGAGGGAATCAAATAAAGGAATTGAGCTATGAGTCATTCATTCTTATGCAGTCATTAAAGGAACTGGGATTTTTCTTTGAAACACCAACATTGCAATTCACTTCAGTTATTGACTTTAATCGGGTCAGACGCCATGTTGACTTTTAGCGAGGGAGACACGTTTCTGCTTCGAACACTGTTCTGGGGTGGTTTTGTCTACTGAAAGTTTTGAATAATGATTCTGCTAAACAACATAATTGACTGAACGCATGTAACGTTACTTCTGTGGCATTTAAACTGTGGCATGAAACAAGACCGTTTCCATTTACCTCAGATCTTGAATGTGATTTAAAAACAAGAACCCGTGAACTCTGTGAAAAGCAAGTGCTTTCCATGACATAGACGACTGAATATTTCTTTTGAACAAAGATTAGCTTTACTTACAGATTTCGAGCCTGTCGTAAGTGTTCGTGCTGAGAGAGCAATATAGACCCCGCCCACAGTCGCGATCTTCTGATTGCCTGTACTATGATTGATTTTGTTGAAAATGTTTATTGAGCATCAAATCAGCATTAGCCTATGATTTCTGAAGAATCGTCTGACATGCTGAGAAAAGACTGTTTTTGATCAAATAAAAATAATCCTTGGTGAGCATCAGAAACTCATTGAAAAACATTTTTAAAACAGTCCCCAGTACATGTGTGTGCTGACATAGATTGAAGGTTGGTGGTCATTAAGCAGCTATACAATGCAGAGGGCAATAATAAAAAAAAACATTACACCACTGGCAGAAAGTGGGACACAGTCCTGCAGTGAACATCTTTGTCCCAGATGCAGGTGCATGTGTAAAAACAATGAGAGCCTTTGCCAAACAGGGTCATGCTCACTGATGAGAACTCATGGACACTTAGGTGCCCCAACATATATCAGTCTACGCACTTCCTTTGTGACCTAGATTTCACAAAAACCTAACAGCATGCAGACTCACAAAGATTGAATCAATAGCTGAACTGCAATTTGGACACAAAGTCACTTAATTTGTGAGATATTTGACATGTTACAATTCACAAATGCTCACTAAAGGAGGGAGATGCTTTGCCTTCAGAAATAGCTGACCTCATGCGGTTGACCATTAACATTTGCATAGGCTATATTTAACAAGCTGATTTTGTTTTCTATTAACTGCCCTTTATCCAAATTTAAGAAAGTACAAGCATAACCCAAATCTGTGTATGTTCACTACTTATAAACATCAACTAAACATTGAATTAAAAACAGAAAAGTATACAATGCAAAGAAGAAGAAGAAGAGAAAAAAGGTTCAGGGTTTCCATTTTGCTTAAACTGTAGGTAGAGGCTGGCAAGTTTGAGACTTAATGTAGGCTTGTAGTTATTGCTAAATGTGTATTTCCAACCTGATCTTACGGCAATTCGTACATATTAGGACGAAATTTCGTTTGACCTCACTTTCCTTTTCTTTTAAATTGTACATATTTTATAAGTTTCCAATTCGTGTGAATTTGTACGAATGACCCAAACCTAACTCCGGCCCTAAACGTATCACTGGGGTTTAGACAAATCCTACAAAATCGTACGAGTGAGTTTGTACGAACTAGCACAAATTTGGCTCCTCGTACGAATACGTACGCATTGGTCGTGAGACTTTGTTGGTATTTCCCATATGTAAAGAAATTTAGATATCTAATCTGACAGATTTGAATGGTTGAGACAAGCCCAAAAAAAAAATCAAGACCTCTAATGGTTTTTGTTTAGTTACATTTGTTCTTAGGTTAATTTCATGTTAAAAATAGTTAAAATGGCTAACACATGTGGTCAAAACAACAACTCAACTTTGCAGTAGTTTATCTCGGGCCTGTTCCATAAAAACAAGTTTACCAAATAAGCCAGGCTTTTAGCAGATATTCTGACTTATTTCAAACCAAATTAACTGGCAAAGTCAGACTAACTGAAATAAACCTGGCTTATTTGGTAAACTTGTTTTATGGAACAGGCCCTTGATGTACGTGTTTATATTTGAAAGACCTGTTTTTAAGAGCGTTTGCTCATCTGTAAAATTGCATTTCCTGTCAGATGCTAACAAAATGTTGTTAAGATGTTAGCGATTTAAAACTGCTTTTATAAAGATCAGAGTTACACAGTAGATGTTTTCCAGATGAAACGCTCTTTAACAAACGTCTTGAAGAAGTAGATGTGCTAAAGTCATCTCAATTCTCCTTCAACCTTTCACCTTTCAACCTTTACTCAACGATGAATTCCTGGTGAAATAAAAAACATGCATCATTCTCTTGTGATTTAATAGTGCCACCAAGTGGTCACACAACACAATAGCAGCGTTATCTGGCAAAATAAAATGAAATTCACACTACGATTCCTACGTTTCCTAGCTAAATTATGTGATCATTTTTAAAAATGTTAAATTGCCTCTATTGTGGAAAAATAAAACTGTCCATTTTATTGTTACCAAAAAAATTTCGAACCCATACAATATTATATAATCTATATTCCCAAACCTTATCAGTTGAGTTCAGAGCAGCAATGCAGCGGCGCGCTGAGTGGGTGTGTCCGGAGCAGCGCGTCTCTCCGCCGGTAACCGGCGCTGCTACCGCCGCTGATGGAGAGAGGGAGGCAGGCGGAAGGTGGGTGGGGACATCCGAGCCATTGTCGGGATAAACGCACCTCACGCTCTGGCGGCTGAACGCTGAGCTCGCGCTAATCCGCGCAGGAGAAGCCTGAAAAACAACAACTCTTCTTTGGCCAAAGCTTGATTTTAGGTAAGGTTTTGGAGATGCTGCACGGATTTTCTGTGTGTAACGTTGCCTTCCAAGCATGCAGAGAGTTAAAGCTCCACTGCGTTGCATTTGGGGCCAGACAGGACATGCATGCTGTTTTGACAGATTTGAGGTCGCATGCAGTGAAATGGGTCAGGAAATAAATTGGTGAGCTCAGCAGCCTAATTGCCAATGCTGCTGTCTTCAATGCACTAGTGCAAACACCCTGAGATGCATGCTTTGCTGACAGCACTGCATGGCACAAGTTGTCGCAGTACTTGCATGCAAATGTTTGTTTGCATAATAAATCAAGTCTTTAAAAGGTTTCGCTTTCTATAAGTCGGATGATTTATTCAGATGATGGTACATTTGAAAGGGGTTTTGAGATCAGTTGCATGAATTGGTATGGTGCTTCACAGTATTTGCTTATATGCTAATGCTTTGTTTATTATATAAATATTATAGGCCTATATTATTATTATTATTATTATTATTATTAGAAGTAGTAGCTAAACATGATTTACTGAATAGCACTGCTTAAAAATCAGAACCATTTGCTTACTTTATTATTATTATTATGATACTTTTTTTACTGTGGAGTTAAGGATAATTACTAAAACCTGTCTAAAAACTCTTAAAAGAGAACTAAATGTATTTATCACATTTATAATGTTTTAATAAATGTATTCATTAAATTTATTTACAGTGTAATATCATGAGAAAATGTTATATATTACTAGTTATTGTTACTAAAATAATTATATATATGTTTTGTTTTTTGATATACTGAAATAATTATATATATATATTTCTAAGGACATTTTTGTATTTGTTTGTTTGATTTATTTGTTTAATAATAAGAATGTTTGAGTAAATGTATTTTTTTTCTATATAATATATAAATTTAAATAAAATGTATTTTTATTTACATATACTTTATAATTTTATATTAATATAATTCCATTAATTGCATCCAAAATAAGTATTTAATTTCATAACACAGACCTTTTTATATATACTGTGTGTGTGTGTATATATAGCTATATATATATATATATATATATATATATATTATTATTATTTTTCTTATTTTTTTATTTTTTTATTTTTTATACTTAGTTAATGTTATTTTATTTTCCTTAAGCCTTGTTTTAACTGAGTTATATTTATTGGTTTTAGATTTTAATTTAGATGTTTAAAGTTTGTCTGGTCCCTTGACATAGAACATTATCCTTGTGGGAATATCTGGTTCCCTCAGTGTAGGCACACACACACACACACACACACACAGCTCTTGCTGTCATCGTGTACAGATAACCTTGTTCCTCTGTCCCTTCAGGAATCTGACACCATGACTGCAGAAGAGATTATAAACATTAAAGAAGCAGAGATAATCAAGCTGATCCTGGACTTTCTGAACTCCAGAAAGCTCCACATCAGTATGCTGGCCCTGGAAAAAGAGAGCGGCATCATTAATGGGCTTTATTCTGATGATATGCTCTTCTTAAGGTCAGTGATATGCTGTGTCTTTGTATTCTCAGTGATGGGCTACTGTTCAAAAGGCTGGAATCACTAAATGTTAAGGTATAATTTTTTTAAAGAAATTGTTAAACAAAGAAGCATAATTTGATAAACTGTGTATTTAAGGTGCTGAAGTATCGAGTGCACTTGCATTTCTTTCAGTAACATTATTTTCACTCGTGAAAGAGTCTTGTTCAATATTATTTAGAGGATGAACTCATTTTTTTCTTTTTTAAGGCAACTTATATTAGATGGGCAATGGGAGGAAGTTTTGCAGTTCATCCAGCCTTTGGAGGGCCTGGATAAATTTGACAGAAAGAAGTAAGCACAGTCGATTTTTAAATCTTATGCCAGCATTCAGGCTTGTGTTGTTTGTTTCAAAGTCTTTCTGGCTTTTTTAATCTTTTAGATTTCGATATATCATCCAAAAACAGAAGTTTCTGGAAGCTCTGTGTGTAAACAATGCCATATCTGCAGCAGATGACCCTGACAATGTGAGTGTTTGTACAGAATGTGTGTGTACATGTTATTGTTATGTTAAATTGATTAATTGTATATTGTATTAATATAATTTGTAACAGTAGTAAATTTGTTAATTAGAAAATAGCCTTTAAATATTTAATTTATTGAATTAATTCAAATTATTATTACTGCTATTATCATTATTACTGATAAACTGATAAATAAATGATTGTAAATAAATAAATATTGTCTTTTTTTTTTAGCCAAATGGAAAGTTTCATTGTATATTATTATTATTATTATTATTATTATTATTATTTGGAATAAAAATTTCTTCCAGGAATTAAAATTCATTTTTGTATAAAAGAATAGATTTATTCTTATTAGCAAGAATTATTTATTTATTTATTTTTGTGATAACGATAATAATAGCAAATTGCATTAATTCAAATATTATACTTATAGATAAATAGATAGGTAGATAGTTTATAACTTTAGAATTTAAAAATAATGCAATTTTTTTATGCCAAATGATCAACAAAAATTTGTATTATTTTTAATATTATCATCATCATTATTATCCTTATTATTATTTGTACCATATCCTATAATATTAAATGTATTTTATTCAAACTTATCAAGAGTTTGTATTATTATTTGTGCTATTTCCTTGCATATAAATAAATATATGTTTATCTTTCGTGCAAAATGGAAGAACTTTATTTTTATTATTATATTTTGAATGACCTTTTAATAATTATAAATAAAATACTAATACATTTAAAATAAATAGTTTGAATAAATTAAAAAAAAAATTATACAAACAAGCAAAATAAATATAAAATTGGAAGAATTACAATGATTATTTTTGTTGTGTGTACTGTACAATAATAAATGAGTAACTGGTACATAAATAAACTACATAATTATTGTCTTATGCAAGATAGAGGTTTAACTGTATAATATTATTTGTATCATAATATAATGATAGATAGATAGATATTTTGGGCAAACCTCATGATGCTCAAAATGTTTCCGTAAGAAGATTTTACTCGTGAACCATCCTATAATGGCCTCTCTCTATCCCACCTGCAGCTGGAGCTGACCATGCAGGATGCTGTGAAGTCCCTTCACTCCCTGGAAGAGTTCTGCCCAAGCAAAGAAGACTACAGCAAGCTCTGCCTGCTCCTCACACTCCCGCGCCTCACCCACCACGCAGAGTTCAAGGACTGGAACCCCAGCACAGCCCGCGTGCACTGCTTCGAGGAGGCCTGCTGCATGGTGGCCGAATTCATCCCAGCCGACCGCAAGTTGAGCGAAGCCGGATTCAAAGCCAGCAGTGACCGTCTGTTTCAGCTCCTCATCAAGGGAATCCTGTACGAATGCTGCGTGGAGTTCTGCCAGAGCAAAGCCACCGGAGAGGAGATCAGCGAGGAGGAAGTTCTCCTCGCCGTCGACGTCCTGTGCGGGAATGGCTGTGAGGAACTGGACTTGAGTTTGCTGTCTTGGCTGCAGAACCTCTCGTCGTCGGTCTTTGCTTGTGCGTTTGAACAGAAGACCCTCAGCATCCAGGTGGACCGGCTGGTCAAACCGCTCCGGACGGGTCACGCCGATCTTCTCACTCCACTGCTTACCAAACTCTCGCCCTGCCCAGCATCGCCCCTACGCCGGCCCCAGTCGGCAGATACGTACATGTCCCGCTCTCTCAATCCCGCCCTGGACGGTCTGTCCCACGGCCTGGTGGGAAGAGACAAGAAAAGCACGGAAGGCGACGGAAAAGCGGCGACCATGTCGCAGTCGTTCGCCAACTTTGGGTATCCTTCAGGAGGAAATGGAAGCAAAACCCCACTGGATTCACCAGACAGGTGGGATAAGTATAGACAGTTACAGTTTGGTTATTGTTTAATCATTCTGAGGTTGACTTAAACTGGTATGACTTTCTGTGAAACATGAAGTGAGATTTTTCAGTGGCAATACTGTAAAAACGTCAATACTGTAAAAGTCAAGTGTTGTTGTTTTGGACTCCATTGACTTCCGTTGTGTAGTTCTTCAAAATATCTACTTTTGCATTTCATGATTTTCGTCTCTTTTCAACTGCGTGGTACGACTCAGCTCTGCGCGGCTCGTTAAGGCATGGCACGCCTTGGTTTGCATTTCCACTGCAGTTTAGTACAGCTTTAGAGTGGGCGGGATTATTCCTTGTCGTTATAGTTGCGCCGCCTCTACTGCCGTGACATCATCGTAAACGTGCCATAAACAAACACACAACAATGGGGGAAATCAACAGAATGGTGTTCTTCATTCTCGGCATGTGGATTTTTTTAACAGCAAGACGAAAACTTTTTTTTTTTATTCCGTGTCGCCACATCAAGCTCTCGCTGGATCCGCTCATCAGCTATCAACGAGAGGAACGTCTGTACTTCCTCAATAGACCACGAAACAGCAATTTTTGGTTGATACAAAAAGGTGCGTTTCTTCAAAAAAAAAAAATGCGTTTGATTCTTTGCCTTAAATCTAGCGGGTCTGTTGTGTCTCGTGTCGCAAGTATAGTGACGCAGTAATGACGATTTATTCCAGCCAATCAGTGACCAGCAGAGTTTACACGTCACGTTTTGGTGACGGTTCGGCTCGCTTTGAACCTCAGCTGAGGTGGTACTAAAAAAAGAACCCGGTACCAGGTACTGTTCCCAGTGGAAAACCTCCCAAAAGTGAGCTGTACTGAACCGTACCGTACCGTGCTATGCAGTGGAAAAGCGCCATTGTGTCCCATTACTTGGGAACAATGGTTACTCCGCACCCAAATAAAAATTTGTCAGTAATCACTTAACCTCAAGTCATTCCAAACTCATAAAAGCTTTGTTTGTCTTCGGTACGTAATTTTAAGATATTTTGGATTAAAAAAAACATATTATTTACATGGCAGTCAATAGGACAGTCACAACCCTTCTGGTTTTCATCCAACATATCTTAAATTGTGTTCTGAAGATGAACAAAGCTTTTATGGGTGTGGGGCGACATGGGGGTAAGTCATTAATGACAAAAGTTGTAATACTCGGGTGGAGTAACCTTTTAACCATAGTAAAAGTTTAGTAACCATGTTTTTTTGCGTATTACCACAGTTTTTCTATAAATACTATTGTTAAACTATGATTATTGCATCAAGATCATGGTTAATTTGTTTTATTTGTAGTAAAACTAAGGTTAAACATCAGTCTTAACAAAATTCGTTGTAAAGTATAAAATACAGTACTGTACTGTATTAAAATCTAGCTTCTCAGAACTGGTTTCTGTGTTTGGAGGTGTTACTGTGAGCGGTGAAGTGAGACATATGGCGGTCAAGATTAACACTTCTAATCCTGTTAGATCCACCAAAATAAACCCTGGCAGCTTTACTAGTTAAGTCCAAACAAACCTCAATGACAGTCAACACATTTTAAAGAATTTTTGTTGTATAGTGGATAAAAATGGCAGCAGAATCCATAATATTAATGGGCAGTTTTTTTATCGAAAGTTAGTGATATGGTTTAAATGTTTAGATTGTTTAGAAATTCATATTTTTATTCAGCAGAGATGCATTAGATTGATCAAAAGTGAGTAAAAACATTTACAAGAAACTGTTACATTAATTCCACAAAAAGGTAAAGCAGCGCCACTGTATTCAACTATGATTAAAAAAAAACCGAAACAAAACTAATGTCTCTTGAGCATCAAATCAGCGTATTTGAATAATTTCTGAAGGTTCACGTGACTATAAATAAATAAAGAAATAAATTGCATTTTGTAATGTATTCACATAGAAAGCAGTTATTTGAAATTGTTAAGGGCTGTCTTTTAATCTTCTTAAACTAAAAAAAACATACAAAAAATAATTGTAGCATTTAAAATGATTTATTTTAGTTTCTAAAATGGAAAGTTCCGGTCCATGATTCTGATTGGTTGAGCCGCGTTCTAGAAAAAATTTTATGGAATTTCAATACTAGCCATTTATCAGTTATTGGACCATCAGTTTGTGAATGTTATATTTTTTATAGTATTTTTGATTTTGTTATGCTATGCTACTGTTTAAAAGTGTAGCGTCAGTACGTTTTTTTCAATTAAATAATAAATAAATACCTTTATTCAGCATGGATGCATTAATTTAAAAGAAAGTGACAGTTTCAAAGAGACATTTAGAATGTTACCAAAGATTTTTAGTTAAATATTCTTACGAACTTTCTATAAATTAAATCATTGTAAATGTATATATAACTTTTGCTGTCATATTTTAATCTGAAATCTTATATAATCTCCTAACAACCATCTATTTTCATACTTTTAAAATGATTTATTTTGGTTTTAGTGTTTTAAATTATTGTATCTACAAAATTCAGGACTAGCCATTTAACTATCAGTGCATCCAAATATATTTAGATGCTCTTTTGTGTTGACTGGTGTTCCTGCAGAGCTCCAGACGAGAGGATGAACGGCTCAGGAGCAGCAAACTCACTGCGTCCTCCACTGACCCCTGGCAGAGATGGAGGAGCCACGGTCTCAGCTGAGAAATCTGAGGTAATTAAAAGCAGCTACATTTATATTACGTGTGCATTCGATGACAGACTTGTGGTTGTGTGGTGAGTTTTGTTTTGCTGTGGTTTTGTGCAGGAGCAGCTTCAGGAGTTCCAGCGTCAACGTATTCGGGTGCAGCAGCATCTGGAGCAGAAGCAGCAGCAGAGACAGCTGTACCATCAGATGCTGCGCGAGGGTGGAGTTCATCCCCCAGAGCAGCCCACAGACGTGGCGCAGCACAGCCTCACACAGAAGTTCCTCAACAGGTCAGGCGCTGAAGTGCCCCCGAGGCATTGAGATGTGTTGGAAGAGCAGGGCTGTTGATTGATTTTGTGGCTTCTCATGTCAGGATGATGAGGCTGGAAGTGATGTAAATGCCTCTTGGACTGGAGCTTGCTTACCACTAACTAACTCATTTGTTTCACTTGTTTCTATTGATGTGGCGTTCATTTCAGACAGGGAGATAAATATCATGTGCTCTATTCTTTTCTATATTTAATGAAAAACATAAATCTGGAAATTATTACATTTACTATATTTTTTTATTGATTTCCAGCGATATTGTAAACTTCTTATTGGCTCTCATTAAATAATAACAAATTAATTAATGTGATCTTATTTATAAAAAATATATATAAACATATATATGTACACACTTTATGAATATCATCTAAGATTCAGTATAATATATATGATTTTGTATTTTATTTTTGTTATAAACAATTTAATAAGAAAATATTTTGACAGTGAAATTATCAATAATTTACATTTTATTATATATATATATATATATATATGTATATATATATATATAGTCATTATTTAGTAAATATAAATGTATATTATATTAATACTTGATTTTTAACATTTAACATTTATTTACAATATATAGTATAATTTTTATTGCTTTTCATCTATTTTTTAAACATCATTTTGCCCTTATTAACTTGTCGATGTGTATTTCTTAATTAAATTATATTATATTAATTTGAATAATTATTAATTAAATAAAATTTAATAGTATATTTTACACATGTATATACTTATTTGAATAATTTTAAAATAAAATATGTATTTTTATTTTTAAGTATTTTGTGTACATTTAAATATTATTTTTATTATTATTATTATTTTAATTGTTTTGAGTACCCTTTTTTGAATCACTCAAATCACTTGAATTTGTTTATTTACAAATATAATTTTTTTGTTGTTTTAACTGTGAATTTTAGAGTAAATATATGATGTAAATAAAAAATAAATTAATAACTTCATCAAATACCAAATCATTAAGTATAAAACTAAATTTTCATGATAATTTGTGTAGGTCCATTCAGAAACTGGAGGAGCTGAACGTGGGAATGGAGGACCTGGGTGAAGACGTCCAGGCTTTGGCCCAGCAGTGTAACGGTACAGCAGCGAGCGGAGCCGGAAATCAGACCCCAGAGACCGGCTCAGGCCAGAACAAGACTGCGGTGATCAGCAGCACCCCTCAGAAGGGAGGAGGACGAGGCATCCCATCTCTGGACGAGTCTCCAGTGCTGGTCAACCAGAGGTTTCTCACAACCTTCAACCTAAAAAGATGAAATAACTCTCCCTTGTGAGCTGCTTCTAATGCTGATGCATGACAGTGTGTTTCAGGACGAGAAACCCAAATCCCCGTTCGTTGCAGTGCAGACGCTGGAGGACACTCAGGCCGTCCGCGCGGTCGCCTTCCACCCGTCCGGGACCCTCTACGCAATCGGCTCCAACTCCAAAACACTGCGTGTCTGCACTTACCCACAGTCCCTCAAAACCAGGTGTGCTCTTCTCATTACTCAAAAATTATCATTCTCTCATCGTTTACTCCCCTGTATGAGTTTCTTTCTTCTGTGAAACATCTTTGTTCTTTGTTTTTTATTTAATGGCGGAAACGTGCTTTCACACAGAACTGTTAGAAGCGTGAACAATCTTCAGCGTATTTTCTAAATCGCTCTGTTCTTGCTCTCTAGCGCTCAGGGTCCAGTAAAGCAGCCTGAGATCTGCTTCAAGCGTATTAAACACCATAAAGGCTCTATTTACTGTGTGGCCTGGAGTCCCTGTGGGCAGCTTCTCGCCACGGGCTCCAATGACAAGTACGTCAAAGTTCTTCCGTTCAACGCGGACACCTGCAATGCCACAGGTAATGCCTTTTAAACTAACTCTGTCTGAAACGTTTTGTGTAGTGTGAAGATTCTACATACATGAAGTGCATTGAACGCAACTGTTTTAAAATCATCAAGGCTACATTTATATGAACAAAAATACAGTCGTGTAAAATATTTATACAATTTCAAATACAATTTTTCTACGCTAATAAAATGGAAAATATAATGTATTCCAGTGAGGAAAGCTTTTTTTTGTCATGATGTTACATGACGCTTCAGAAATCATTCGAATATGCTAATTTTCTGCTCGGAAAACATAATTATAAAATATATATTTTACTAAATTATATAATAATTTGTTTCCAAGATTCTTCAATCAATGAAAGGTTAATAAACATAATATATACTATAAAGTAATATAAAAAATGTTTGTAACATATGCCTTTACTGTCACTTTAAAAGCATTTGTGTCTTTTCTAAGTATTTTTTTTTAAATAAACAATTGAATGGAGGAGTATTTTATTTTACTATTTTTATGTATATTATATATATATATATGTATATGTGTGTAATGGTAATAAGTATAATATTAATGCGTTATTTTATTTCATTTGTACGACTACATCTTGTAGTATATTGTAAAACATGACATATTTAATTTACATTTTAGTATATATATAATATATAAATATATATATATATATATATATAAC
>JAUCNO010000460.1:6535268-6548264 GCA_032353835.1 Enteromius viviparus
TAGTATATATATAATATATAAATATATATATATATATATATATATAACAATATTAATATTATTAGACATTGCAGTAAAATTAAAAACCATTTCAGTAACAATGTATATAATATACAAAAATAAGATTGTTATATTAAATGTATATTAAACATTATTTAATATTACTATATATTAAATATTTAAAGTGTGTGACTCTATATCATGCATAATTAACTATGGCAGTTATTGACATGTATAAATGATAATATGGTTGGTGAAAAAGCAGCGGTTTGTGTGTGTGTGTGTTTGCGCTGCAGGTCCAGATCTAGAGTTCAGCATGCATGATGGCACCATCAGAGACCTGGCGTTCATGGAGGGTCCCGAGAGCGGAGGGGCGATCCTGATCAGTGCCGGAGCTGGAGACTGTAACATCTACACCACTGATTGCCAGAGAGGACAGGGGCTGCACGCTCTCAGCGGACACACAGGTGCATACACGCACACGTACACACAGGTGTGTACACACACACACACACAAACCGTCATGTTGAGTTGTATCTGCTGTGCTGTGGCAGGACACATCCTGTCTCTGTATACCTGGGGCGGGTGGATGATCGCCTCCGGCTCCCAGGACAAGACGGTGAGGTTTTGGGACCTGCGTGTGCCCAGCTGTGTGAAAGTGGTCGGGACGGCCCTGCACGGAACAGGTGTGTTTGTTTTCCGCTCTTTTACAATCCTTCATTTAAGACATCAGGATTCCCGCATTTGACACGTTGTAAAAACAAAAAACAATGTAAAAACAAAAACGGTAAAAAACAAATTTAAAACCAATTCAGTGACAATGCAAAAAAGTAAAGTAATAAATAATAATTCATTAAAAATAAAAAGATATGATAATAATAGTAATATAAATTATAAGCATTAGTATTATTAAATATAATATAAAGAATTATAATATTAATATTATTATTTTCTTATTAATAGTAATATTATTATTATAATAACATGATGTTGTTATTAGTATTAGCACTACTAAATACAAATTAATTGGCAACCAATGCAAAAGAAAAATTAACAAAATAACAACAGCAATAATAAAAATATTTTAGAATAAAATGAAATGGTTAACAATACTAATTATTATAATTACTAAACATTGCTAATATTAGACATTTCAGCTTCAACAAAATAATAAATGAATAGATAAATAACACAAACAATAAAAATGTTATTTTATCTGTCCTAATACATCTGCATTATTGTGTCATGTGACAGGAAGTGCTGTGGCATCGGTGGCGGTGGATCCCAGTGGGCGGCTCATGGCCACTGGATTGGAGGACTGTCGCTGCATGCTTTATGACATCAGAGGAGGTCGAAGTGTCCAGGCGTATCGGCCCCACACCAGTGACGTGCGCTCGGTGCGCTTCTCTCCTGGAGCACACTACCTGCTCACCGGCTCCTACGACAACAACGTCATGATCACTGACCTTCAGGGTACATTGTGTCATCATCACTTCCTCTTTCTCAAGCCCTCCACAAGAACCTGTCACACAAGTCTATCTTAAATAATCCAATCAATAATTTCATATATAGATTTTCACTTAAAATCACAGTAAATTTCAACATGGTTTGTGAATGCTGTTTCAAATCACTTATATTTTAGCGAATTGGTTACTAGTTGTTTTCCACATTGCAGATTATGGCATGTGAATATTATTTCATATCTGTTTTGTCAATTTAATTATTTTATTAAAACACCTACAAATTATTACAGACTCGTGGAGAGCTGTAATAAAAAAAAGGGGAAAAAAATCACTCCGTTCAGTTAATTAATTGAATTAATGAATTAATTAACTTTATTTTTATTATTATATTTTTAAGAAAATTAAATATCACTGTTCTTTTGCCACATGGCACATTATGGCTTTATTTATATCTGTTGCTTTTTAATTAATTGTTTATTATTATTATTATTATCATTATTTAGTAAATTAAATTAAATTAATTGCATAAGTTAATGAATATATATATTCATTAAAAAAATTATAAAAAAAACAACCCAATGATAGATCTTTTCACAGAATTAGCTTATCAACATTGTAATATATTGTGCATTAATTAATTAATAATAATAATAATATATTATGTTTTTAAGAAAATATCACTGTTCTTTTAACACATTGCACATTATGGCTTGTCATTTTTAGATCTGTTGCATTTTAATTTATTCATTATAATTATTATTATTATTATTGTTAATTAGTAAATTAAATTAATTACATAAGTTAATGAAAATATATATTAATTAAAAAATGTATTTTAAAAAACCCAATGATAGTTTTTTTTCACAGAAGTAGCTTATCAATATTGTAATATTTTGTGTATTAATATATAATATTATTATTATTATTATTATTATTATTATTATTATATTATGCCTGTAAGAAAATTTCACTGTTCTTTTACCACATTGCACATTATGGCTTGTCATCGATTACATTAAATTAATACATAATTACATAAATTATTGAAAATGTAATTTAAAAAAAAAAAAACAGGTCAATGTCAGTTCTTTTTACAGAATTAACTTATGTAATATTATATGTTGTATTATTTTGTGTATTATTTACTATATTAAACAATTTAAATTGTTTAAGATGATGATGATTTACTAAAAAAAATTTATTGAAAAAACAACATTATTAGTTATTTTTTTGTCTATTATTTTTTATGATACATTAAGTTTTTATTGGTTTTAAAAACAACAGAGAGAATATTTGTATTTGTTGTACAGTGGGAAAAATACATTTATAATAATAATAATGATAATAAACTCCCACTGTACATTTTATGGAAGTAAAATGTAAATTTCTGTGAGTGAAATTGCTGTGTTTTGTCTGCAGGGGATCTCACTAAAGCTCTGCCGGTGACGGTGGTCGCTGAACACGCTGATAAAGTGATCCAGTGCCGCTGGCACACCAGAGACCTGTCCTTCCTGTCCTCCTCCGCAGATAAGACCGTCACACTGTGGGCGAATCAGCCTTAACCACAGCAGACGCCCAAAACAAGAGCACAGAAAACACACAAAGAGTCAAAGAGTGTGTGTGTGTGTGTGTAACTCCAGTATAATCACATGAGAAAAAAAAACGCCTGTTGATTCTCAGTCGAAGTCATGTCTTCATCTGGAATTGCATGTCTAGTGGAAGAAAAAACGCTTTATTGTCAAATATATTGCAATTCAGAAAAAAAACCGAATGACGTTCTGTCACTCACAAACATGAAAAAAGCCACGCGTAGCATTGCTTCTGTATGTTGCTAATTCAAGTGAAAGAATCAGTCCTGGATATGTGAGCTGAATTGTGCCTTGAGTTATGTTCTCTGTAGGTAATCTTCTTGAACTGAATGTCTTGTAAATATGAGCTTTTGTACAGGCTTAAATGCTAACTTATAAGATCACAGCACACTGCACTATAGACTCATCGAGGCACTGTTTATGCCGCATGAATATTCATGTGTTTATTTAAATAAATGTAAATGAAGCAGTGCTTTGTTAATACTGAGGATGACCGTTTTGTGAAAGTCGTTCTCCTCGGTGTTGTGGAAATGGTTTCATGCATTTTTAGGAATGCTTTTAATTTTGGATTGTCATTTTCCTAATGCATATATTTATATGCATAATATGCATCACTTTTGCACATGAATTCAACACCTTTTTGTATTGATGCAGAGGACAGTTAGACTTTCTCAATCACCGGATGTACAAAGTATGTATTAATAATTTATTTGAACATGGAAATAAACACAGTTTTGAAACTATATAGCCTGAGGAACAGTTCACTGATTCTTCTACATTTTTTTTATTTTTTTACATTTTCATTTTTTCAAATCAATCTGTTAATGTCTCTGTAATGTCTATCATTTAATCAATTTTATGAAATTATATCAATATAATAGTGTTTTATTCATTTATGAGGATGATAATAATAATAATTATATTGTCTACATTTAATAAATTATGTGTGTATATATGTATATATATATATATATATATATATATATAAGTCATATTAAAATAATGAAAACATAAATTAACAATATATTTATTAGTTTGTTTATTTTGTATTTTTACATAGTAAGAACGTTCTTCTTTTTTTAAAAAAAAAAAGGTCCTAACAAAAGGAAAATTATTAATATTTTTTTACTTTTAATTTTAAATATTTTTAATACCTTTGTCCTTTTTGTCAGTGATAACACTGTCCACATGGGGCGATGAATGCCACGTGAAGTTATGGAGTTACTTCAACGAAGAAACGACTGAAGCAGTGTTGACATGTCCGCGGTTTTATTTTAGGGTAGTGTAGGACAAACAAAAGGTCTGCTATGATATGATAAACAGTGTACAAGAAAGCTGAATCTGAACTTTATATGTATACCATTCATAATAATCGATCAGTATTTGTTTTACCGGAAAGTCTGAGTTTTCTCATTGTTTTCTGTTCCAGTGGAGATCATGAAGGTGTCAAGCTGTTCGTCGTTTGGGTTCTGGTGTTTGTGCATTTGTTTAAATGTTAGTCTGTTAATTATTGCAAACGCTAATGTCCACGATGGAGATGATGATGCTTGGATTGATCCATATGACATGCTTAACTACGACCCGACGACAAAGCGCATGAGAAAACCCGCGGAGGTAAGTTACCTTTACTAAACCATCTGACAGTTTACTAAGTTAACTATCACAGCACATGCAGCACATTTTACATCTCTCTTCTGCTTCTGAACGTTGTATTCAGTGGAAACAGACCCCCTCCAGACTTTGCTATTGCAAATTACGTTTTTTACTAACTTTTTTGCTCATGCGAAATTGAAAGGGATACAGTTCCTACAGAAGTGAAAGTTTAGCAACTATTTCCTTCTTTCATTTTCATACGCAAAGTCCTGAAATTTCTTTTAATTATTTAGCAAAACAATATTTTCCCCCGCGCTAATCGGTATGAAGGTTTTATGAGTAACTTTAAACTTCCAGTTAAGTGTAAACACTTAAGTGGGACAAAAGTAATATTTTCTATTGGTAGTATTGTATGATATCCATGAATGAAACTCCTGAAGTAGTCAGGCTGCCTTGATCAATGTGGCACGATCATTTTTGCAGGAAACAAAAATCTCCATCTTTTGTTTTACAGTCTTACCAAAATGTGCCAACCAAGAGGAGGGAATTCAGCTCTGAGTCCTGTGAAGCGCAGCAGAGTCCTGATGTGTCCGCCTGCACCAGTGAACTAGAGAATCTGAAAAAACAGGTGAAAATTACGTTTGTATAGTAGGCTCCACTAACAAATTTGACGTGATAATGGTTTGTTATATGTTCCAGTGGCTTATGGTTAGAATGAACAGTGACTTTCCGTCCATACATGTACTGATGCAAATTTTCCATCCTGGAGATGATGGATAAGTATTCCTTTTCTATTCGGACATAACCCCTTACTGTTGGAGTCAATGCCCTGCTACCATAGGCGCTGAAGGCACCCCTGCCTATGGATTAGCTGCTTCAGTATCTCACAGCCATCCGATAGGTGATCACAAAATAATGAGAGGTAGTTTATCATGCCTAGAAATCTTTGGACACCTTAGACATCTACTGGACGAGGCATGTCCCTGACTGCTCGTGCTTTTTTAGGGTCCACTCTGAGCCTGTCTGCAGGAAGTAAATGCCTGATGGACCTCACTTCTTCGCAGTTGAAGCTTTTCTGCATTTAGTTTGACGTTCCTGTCTCTACATCTGTTCAGCAAAGCTCTCATTTTGTCTTCGTGGTCCTGGTTTGCTTTTTCCAAGGATTCACCCTCTCCAGTGATGCAGATATCTTCGGCGATGACGTAGATTCCTTGCAATCCTTCCAAACCTTGACTGAGATTTCTCTGAAACAGCTCTGGCGCGGGACTGATGCCCTTCCGTCTTTTCAGAGCCTTGTTTGAGTGATATTGGGTCTATGCATATTCTAAGATTTCCTGATGGCTTTCTGACAATTGCAAGACTGTTCATCCACTCTGTGCTGCAGTCTACTGGTGTGAAGATCACTCCGCTCTGCTTTTAATGGTGCCATCATTATGACGAGAACTCTTCTCTTTGGAAGTTTCACTGGAGTTACTTTTGGGTCTGCTTCCATCCTATATGCTCCTTTCAAACATCCATCTCCCTGGAACACGTCAGCATAGTCTTTTATTGTACATTACCAGCACTTTCTCTGTCTTTTCAATTTGTGTGGCTGGGTTCATCAGGTTCATCACATCCTGATCTTTTCCTATGAGCATGGCAGCAAAAGGTTTCGTGGTTCTCTGTGACTGTATTTTCTCATGACAGATGTGTTCCTCTACAGATTTTTTCAACGTCAATTCCTGCTCTCTCAGAAGTAGCTCTCTCAAGTCCAAGCTTATTATGCCACAAACAATTCTATCTCGGATCAACAGTCTCGTTCACTTTTGGTCTGCAATGATCATCCACAGCACTTATCAATCGGTCTACAGTCAGACCCGGTGACAAAGAAGGGATTAGGGTCTTCTAATCTCCCCAATTAGGTAGCTGAAAACTTTCAGTTTCATGTTGTCACCGGCATCTTGCCAAAGTGAGATCCTCATACTGTGTGAACTCTTCTTTCCACTTTTTCCATGATTTTGCCAGATTAGTTAAATCCAAGCAAAGTTTTACTGGCAGTCTCAATCCCAATCCCAATGAGTTTTCCATCCGCGCTGCGCCTGAACTCTCCGCTCTCTCGACCATGCTAGTCAGCCGTTGTCTCGCATTGTGTCTAATAAATCTCTGTGCTCTTCTTCAAAAACAGCACCGCTGTCACCATGTTTCATTCTATTCTATACTGCTAATAGAATGGACTGTTGCTGTTGCGTAACTTACTTTATTGAACACAACATGTCTGGCTTGTACTATCCGGCTTGCACACCTGCACAGCACCATGTGTTCCCTAGAATTCAGTTCGTGCTACAACACCACCCATCCTAACAGTACCATTCAGCACTTTTTATTATGATTAATATTATTATTTCTTGCTGCCACCTCTTTTTTTAGTTAGATGAACAGAAAAATAAGGGGCCCCCCACCTCTGCAAAGCCAGTATGTCTTCCAGTATTCAAGCGTTTTCTTACCAAGCTCCTTAAAGAAACCTCAAGACTTGGCCTGGTATGTGAGTCTGTTTTCTTCAGGTAATTCAACTGACGTTAATCTGCGCTTGTCAAGGTTTTACATCTTTTTTTCATTTTTCTTAAAAATCTTTAGCCTGATGATGCACAGAGATCCACACATTATGATGCTGAGGTGAAGCTGTCCAAGCAGTCACTGGCGGAGATCAAGAAGCTTCTGAGTGAAGAGAATGACTGGACCACTGGAGCCATGGACGAGGCTCTCAGTCAGATCCTGGTCAGATTCAAACTCCATGACCACGAGGCCTGGAAGTGGCGTTTCGAAGATACGTTTTATGTAGATGCTAATACCGCCCTGAAGGTTAGTTCTTGTTGTTCAATAATAAAGTAACAGTATTAAAATTATATTCAAAAGATTGGTCTTTAAAAGAAATCTTAACAAATGAATATGTGCTGTATTTTGTTTTACAGGTTACCCTGATTGTTCTGATGGTGGTAGCCATAATCTGCACTGAGCTCTGGTCTAGGGTCTCCTGGTTTGTCCAGTTCTGGAGAATGTTTGCCGTTTGCTTTTTTATCAGCTTGATCTGGAACTGGTTCCATCTTTATATGGTAACTATTCTGGTGCTGTTGACTGTCTGGGACGTTTTTTAGAGCAGTACTGAGTTGAAAGGTGTGTTCACTTTATTGCAAAATGGAGAGTTGAATTGGTTTAAACATTTCTTCTTGACTAGGTTGAATTTGCACAACACCAGAAGAACATTGTGGAGGTGGAGAGCTTCAATGGCAAATGCACTGGACTGAAAAAGCTGGACTGGAAAGATGGCTTAT
This sequence comes from Enteromius viviparus, assembly GCA_032353835.1. Taxonomy (NCBI): domain Eukaryota; kingdom Metazoa; phylum Chordata; class Actinopteri; order Cypriniformes; family Cyprinidae; genus Enteromius; species Enteromius viviparus. The sequence continues at coordinate 6,543,222 of JAUCNO010000460.1, forward strand.
CAGGTGACTTTGAAACTTTAGATTTTTGAAGAAGCTTCACAGATCTTTTCAAGCTCCAAAAGTATGAAAATTCAGCTTTTTGATTGTTATTGAAAAGAGTACATACTGACTTCGAGATGAACGGTTGTAACTTTTTCATTTAGAGTGGTTCAGACGGACATGGACTCTTCAAGATGACCCTTGCAAAAAGTACTATGAGGTCCTGGTGGTGAACCCCATTTTGCTTGTTCCCCCAACAAAGGTTTGCATCTTTTAGTTTCTTGATACGAGACTTGTGGTTGATTGATCATTTTGTATTTTATATCTGTTCCAGAAGTCATTATGAGAGCTATAACCAGAAATTAAATGCTTTAATATTTTTGTTGGGGTTTACTCCAGGCTCTCACAGTCACCATAACCAGCTTCATCACAGATCCCTTGAAGCAAATTGGGCAGGGAATCAGCGAGTTCCTCAGAGCCCTGCTAAAGGACCTTCCAGTCACTCTCCAGTTGCCTGTGCTGCTTATCATTGTACTGGCCATTTTGGTAAGAGCTGTCAACCACAAACATATTGTAGGATCATTTATTTATTATCATGCTAAGTCATCTTTGCTTTTCTCAGGTGTTCATGTATGGAAGTGCTCAAGCTGCTATACATCAAGCAGTCCGCTTGCCCCGGCTCGGTTGGCGACATGACCAGCCACCCCCTGCGGTGGGACAGCACCAAGCTCCTCAAGTAAGAGACCGGGAGAAAGCTTGGGATAGAGGCGATGCTCCACAGCCACTACAGGACAATAGAAACAGAGCAAATCAAGCAGGAAACCGAGGTGACCAGGGCCTCAGGGCAGCACAAAACAGACAGCAGGACAGAAGCATTGAAGTCATTGAGGACTTTTCCAGCACTCCCAGACAGACCCAGAGAGTAGAGACTGTGTGTGCTACAGGTAACATGTCCAGTGATGATGAGATTGATTTTCAGCAGCGGGAGGTGGCTCCTGATACAAAGGACAACGCAGAGCCTGAAGTGAAAGCTGAAGAAAAGGAGAAAAATGCATCTACTAAGGACAAAAAAGAACAGAAAGACACAAAGAGTCCAGACATAAGTGAGCCTGTCACCAATGTGCCCTCTCCTCAAACAGATGTGAAAACACTTGGAGCTAATCAAGGGAATGAGGTAAATATGTTTTTCAATCCCTCATTTAGATACATTCATACGTTTATTTATTTATTTGGGTAAACAAAGTATCTTATGCTAATTAAGGCTTGATTAAAATTACAGAAAGAAAGGATAAAATAACTATCTGTTTGAAAATATACTTTGTAATTTATAATCGTTTTTTGTTCCTTTCATTGAAACATTGCAGCACTTTGTGTGCACTAAAAGGAGATCGGCTGCTCAAAATGTCATGAGGCTGCAGGTTACGTTTGCAAGCTCAACATTGTATGTCTGTCATTACAGCTGCAATTATGATAGTTGATGTTATATTATAAAGGTCTGTGGTTCTGTTGCAGTTGCTTCTATTTGTGTACTGTATGTTGTCAATAGTGCATGTGCATTTGCAGTATTCATTATGCTTGTGCTATATATCCCATCAAACATGGAGTCTCATAGAACATTGAATATCAAATCCATAACATAACACCTCTCACTACTAAACGTTTTGCTCATACCCTCTAATATTGTGTATGTAATGTGAATTAGGGATGGGCGATATGGGCTTAAAAATAAAAACACATATCACAATATTTTTTTGCAATTTATCGCGATTAGGGTGTCAATGATGATAATTCAGGGAAATTCTGTTTCTTTGTGAACTAGGGTTGGGTCGATAGGCGATGCCATCGCCGATGCTGAGCCGCATTGCAATCCTCCATCCTCCATCCTCCACCAGCTCGCGAAAAACGCACTTAATCTATAGCGGCAAATTTATGCCATTAATAAGCGATCGCGGTAAATCATTTCTGCGAGAGGAAAACAGATGTACATGCGAAGAAACGGGGCCCGCGAACTAATTTCAAACCCTTGCGCTCGCTTGATATGTCATCCACGCACAATTCAAGCATTCGCGCTCACATGATCATTCCTGTGCTAGATCTTCTCTCACCTGCTCGTGCGAGGCTTGGTGTTTTAGTTACAACTAAACAACCGCCGCCTAGGACGACGATGCCATCGTCCATCGCGATGTTTCACATTAGACATTGTATGATGCCAAATTGGTTGACATCGCCCAACCCTATTGTAAACATTGAATACACACGTAGCCAGACCTTTAGACTGACAGCTGAGTCTGGACGCAATGGTAGCTTTCATTGGCCCACCTACTGTACGAGGCCGTTTGTTCGACGTGTCAACCGATAACAGTTTGTTTCGTTCAGTGTCACATTTCAGGGCATGGAGATGTGGCAGACTGGCATTTAAAACTCGTATTTTAAAGATTATATGCTGCAAACTTAAAATACTTTTGAAAATCAAGCGTTTAGTTGATCTTGATAAACGCTCGTCGTTACAGTTGTAAAACAGTCCATGTGACTCAACTTCACTTTTGCAACTTTAAGAGATTCTGTTTTTTTTTTCTCAATAAAAACAAAAATGACATAATTAACTCTATCCATTCTTCTCCCCTGACTTACATCATCAGCCATTTTAGGGAGTATCACAACATTAGTGTATGCTTTCCTCTTGACGTAAACAACCGCAGATTGCATTCATGCACGTTCTTTCACCTGGATGTAATCAAGCCTGATAATGTCAAATACGTTAAAGCATGCATATGCACTGCGCTGTGATACTCTATAAAATGGTGGAAGACGCAAGTCAGGGGAAAAGAATGGTAAACCTATATATGGTGATAAACTCCAACAATGTTGTTCTATACTCTCGCACACAGAAATATGTCAACAACTAGTCTTTATTGTTATTATCACAAGAAGACTAATTCTTATTGCGGGGAGAATTTTTACCGGTATTTCGCAAACGATAAGATATCGTCCATCCCCAATGTGTATGTTTGTCCTGCATCATTTTGACTGGAAATCTGTGTTCTGTTTCTGCAGGGACTACCAGCAGATCTTGCCGAGGAAGAAGGTTATTCAAGCTTTAAAACTCCGGTTCAAGAAACACAAGAAAATAGACTTTGAACTTTTTGTATCAACACAGTTGGTTTTGTGTCAATGACTTTTAATTAAATGTAGGAAAAACTGGTTATTTTTTTCGTCAAATTTTTATGTAAATCTCCTGAAGTCTCATTCGGGTGTTAGAAAGAGCCAATGAAAGGTGCAGGTTCTTTCTTACATTTACTGTCTCTATTAATTGAATCATTGTTTTGGACATTATACTGACCTACTGGCCTGGATGTATAAAGTTTGCTCACTAGCTACTGCTGCTTCACACAAAAATGTTTTTTATTTCCATCACACACATTCACAATAAGCATTATTGGATTACATCTCTTTTTTGTACGTTTTAGGGTGTTTGAGATGTTTTGATTTTTTGAGCATGTTTCATCACCCCCCAACAGAAAACAGACATTTCTGCTAGTATTTCTAACTATACTCATACATTTGGGATCTTGTTTTATTTACATGTGTTTTTGTGATTATGATTTGCTGAAAGCACTGTATAAATTAAATGTAATTAATATTATTGTTATTATTGACACTCAGTTTGCTTGAGCTTCACAGCTGGAGATCATGTGATCTCAACATGGTGGCGACCCTTAAGAGGGCGACCCGCTTTATGTAGAATAAAATTCTGGAGTAAAATTCTTTGAAAATGAGTGTGATATTTTTCAAAAGTGCTGTTTGTTTCTTTGTGTAAACCTTTTGCACCTTTAACGTGAACTCAAAAGTAATACTCTAGCTTGGAAGCTTTGCTAAAAAAGGACATTTTCAACTTACCCGGTCTACTTAACTCATTAAAAAGCCATCCATCTGGAATTCATCCTGATTGGTCAATGGGTGCTGTTGAATTAATGACGCGTGATGTCAGAGGTGAGGTTACCAAATAATGTAGTGATCAAGGAGTGCTTTTGGCAGTGTATATTGGATAACTGTAGAGCAAAAGTTGCGCAGAACCAGTCATTGGTGAAATACAAGCTTTCTGGCTTGTGCTGTCCTGGTCAAAGAGTTGGGTGTCTTTCTGCAGACATGACTGAGCATCTCCAGCAGTGCAGCTGCATAGCATCTGAGATGTTTTGTATGTGCTCAGTAGATGACCCACCAAGGATGGCATGCAGCCAAAAGATCTTCAATAAGCACTGGGAGAATTGGGTTTAGAAGACATCAAGCTTACTATTAGTGACCGTAATCGTCTTCCAACATTTGAGTCATACAAGTATGATATTGGTATTTCGTATGGTGGACCTCCTTTGGGTTTGAGCATAGAATATGCTTGGTTTAATTTGAAATGGTTTATTTCTTGTAGTCACCAACTGTAATTTTGCTGCCAAATAAGACAATTATTTTCCTTGGTGTCTTTTTGCTGTTGACTATGAGGCTGTTTGTCTCTAAAGAATTTTGACTTTAGATTTTTTCCCTTGCAGTGTTGCAATGCACCAATGGAAACACCTCAACATGTTGAATATTAATGATTCGTGATCGGGCCACCTCGGCTGATCTTCCAAGCAGATTCAGTCACTCTTAACACACATCACACCATAAGAAAATCTGATAAGATAATCTTTAGAGCCACCAAGATGATTGGGACATTATCGGGATCAGGCAGATCTGGAACAAAGAGCACAGAGAGGTTAACAATGGCTTCTGCGGCCACGGCCGGATCAATGCACAGGCTTTATATGGCTTCAGCCTAGGGGCCCCCGCCTCCCAGGGGCCCCCAATTGGTCAAAAGAAAGAAAAAACTTAAAATCCATTGGACTAAAATAAACATTTAAATAAGCGGACGTTGATTGGGTGAGGCAAATCCGCCTTCAGTAGTCTATATAAACGTCAGGCGCACGTCCACTGTTGCCATCCTAACTACTTTGTTGCTAGATTTAGCGACTTTTCAGACCCCTTTGGTGACTTTTTTCCAAAAAACAACAAGCGACAAATCTAGCGACTCCT
>JAUCNO010000460.1:6565681-6589806 GCA_032353835.1 Enteromius viviparus
CGTGTCCCTGACACGAATAAATAGATTTCGTGCTAATTTCGTGATATTGTCACGACCAGCCGTGAGACTGGGTTGAGCAAAACCTTTCTGTTCCTCTGAAAACTAGAATGCAAAATGTGAACACTGCTAGTTTTGTATTTTTTTTGCTTAATACTGTAACTCAGCGTAACTTCGATAGCTCTCTGTAGCTGTTTTTTTATTCGATTTTTTTTTTTTATTGTTTGTTTTCTTGAAAGTTGTTCCATCTGTAGCAGTGCTGCCATTATATGGTCCATTACAAAATGTAAAATGTAAAAACTTTCAAGGTCTTCTTTTAAAATAGTTGTGGCCCCTTTGAGGCTCTGTGGCCCTGCGGTACCCAACCCTCTCACCGCTGCTGTTCGTAATGCCATGTAATAAATGCATATATGCAAAGGGCTCTTAAAACACTGCGCACATCTGCAGAAAACATGGCGCTCTATCATTCTCTTCAACTGTTTAATACAATTAAAGGGGAAGAGTCTTCACTTAAACGGCGAACTTAGTAGAAACCACAGAGGACCACCCCCATTTGATGAGGTTTAGTCATAACCTCAACGTCCTTCTCTATTAAGCATTTCTGCTGCCAAATAGACACATTTATCACACTTATAACCTTACAAAACACTTTTAATCAGTATTTGACATGTTTTACAGCAAAATATCCTAGCTCTTAAGCACTTATTAAGAAAAGGAATTTTAGTGGTGAAGCAGGAGGTGAGTTTGGTGTGACTATTTCAGAAGAAGCTCCGGCATCTGAAAACAACCATCTCTTTTGTTCATTTGAGTCCTTATGAGTGTTTTCTAATCTTGAAAGACATGCCAGTACTTGTTCTTTACCTGAGATCTGTCCTGTTTGTCCAAGCTTGTTCTGCGGTGCAGGCAGGATTTCATACGAACTTGAAAGAATTAAGGGGAACTGAGACCAAAAGCAGCATTGTTGCTGTGAGTCACTCTATCAATGCTCCAAAAAAGGGTTATTGAACATGTTGGGGCAGAAATGCATTCTCTGAGTGTGGTTAAAACAAACAAAAATCACTGCAGCATCTACAGCAGTGCAAAATGCTACGTATATGTGTGAAAGGTTCACCTTAGAGGTGCAGCAGGTTTTTTTTGTTTGTTTTTTTTGAGACAAATTGTGGAACCTGTGAACCGGTGGCAACTTTCTCTGATTTCATTTCCTTACAACACAAGGCTAATAAGGTTAAACTTTCAATAATATATAACATTATGCCTGTATTTATGATTATTTATATATATATATATATATATATATATATACATACAACCATGATTAAATAAACACACAAATGCATATCAACGTTTTAACCTTTTTAATAATTGTAATTTTCAAACAGAAAATTCAATCTAAGCTTAATTAAATACAATATATCACTTTAACAATACCACAAAATGAAATGTAAAAATTGTATGTGTATTTAAATTTGTGCTGGGCACTAATTAATCAAATAATAAATTGAAAATGTTTTATATTCATATAATATATATTTTATATATAAACATATGTAATATATAAACAACATTTTTCTTTTTATATATACATGCATGTGTACATGCACTCTTATATTATTTTAGATGTGATTAATCATTGCCCAGCACTAATTTTAATATGAAAAGAAAGAAAAAAATCTCTTAAAGGTCTGTATATTTATTACATGTATGTAACATATATCTCCAAATATATAAGGTTTTATCATTAAAAACAATTAAACCTAAACATTCGTTCATCTCTTTAGGAGCGTTTGTGATCTGTTGGACTCCTGGTCTTGTGGTTCTGCTCCTGGACGGACTAAAGTGCGAAAAATGCAACGTCCTGAAATTCAAACGCTGGCTGCTGCTTCTCGCCGTCCTCAACTCCGTCATGAACCCGATCATCTACTCCTACAGAGACAACGAAATGTGGACGACTATCAAAAACCTGATGCGTTGCATTCGCAGTGGGTCGAGGCGGCAGAGGTCGTCCAAGGCCAACATTCAACGCAGCTCTGGTCGGGAGACATCTAGCAGCATGAAAGAGAATACAGCAGAGGACAGCAAGGTCTCCACACAGGAGATGCTGAAGTCTTGAAGGTGGGCTGGAGTCGTTCTTGACTCTGTGAAGGCCAGTTTCATCACCCTGATGTGCCATTGCTCCTGAATTCTCCTGCGGTCTGCTCTCAGAGATGAAACATTCAAGCAGAACTCTAAAGGATTTTAACGACAGTATAAAGCAATGCACTTTTTTTCTTTCTTTTTTTTTTTTACCATTTTCAGTGATAGTTGCCCACATTAATGCCTGCGTGAAGCATGTCTGAGCATCTGTACTACCACCACACCACATCTCCCACAGCAATGCTCTTGTAAAGTTTAATTTTACCTCATTAATTCAGCGTTTGACCGTTTCTCAAGATCCCAAAGAGATTTAAATTTGTGAATCTGTTCATTATTTTCTAAGAATACTGTACTGTTTAAAATTAATCTTCGACTGTTTTCGTCTTAAAATGGATGTATGTAGTATAAAGTGTTAGACTAGATGTACATATTAATGTAAGCATTTGAGAGATTTCATATGCATTTCAGTCTTCGTGTTTGAGGATGTTGAGGGTTTTTATTGTATAGTTGAATATTAGATATAAATATTAGAATTGTGATTGTGTAATAGATGATTAAGCGCTGAATTATGGCCTATATGTAAATACTATCAGTACTGCTAATTTGTTTTTGTGGTTTCATGTGTAAAATATTCCCATTATTGAATATACTACACTGAAATTATACAAAATGTGGCTATATATTCTCTACAATTCTCTAAATATGAAATTAATTTGTCATGTCAACTGCAGTTATAATGTAAACAAAATTACCTGTATATATGATTTTGTGTTCTTGAGCTAAAATACAGTAATATTTAAGAAAAAGTAAATGTTTTTGTGATTTTTATGGAAGTCTTCACTTCAAAGAGATCTATCTATCTATCTATCTATCTATCTATCTATCTATCTATCTATCTATCTATCTATCTATCTATCTATCTATCTATCAAAATTGTGACAATATTTCACTGAAATAACTAAAACTATACAAATATTTGCTGTAATTAAAATAAAGCTAAATTAATTGAAGCTAAATAGAAATATCTATTATAAACAATGCTGTTTAAATGAACTAAAAAAGGAAATAAAAATAAAATAAATTTCAACACTGTTGAGACAGTTTCCTTCCTGAGGTAATAGGTAATTTCATAATATAGCCTTTGTGATATAAAATTTGTAAAAAATTTTACTCTTTAGAGTAAACCGGTTTCCTTTCTTCAGGTTTTGAAAAGGCAAGAGAGGCAATTTCCCGTCTTATGCAATTCTTACGCAACAAGCTGCAGCAGATGCATACACCTGGACATGATGAAACTACGACCGTGCTTCAGATTGTATATCCTGGGAAACCAGCTTTTCCTGTTGATTCTTGGACAAAACTCTTCTCAGTGGCCACCTGCAGGTCCTTATGTTGGGTGACGAGTGTCACGTATATCAGTGTAAACAGGATGATTTAGTCTTCCGGTGTGGGCACTGATTTCATAACGATAGACTGCACTGGGCTCTTGTCACTTTGCTGATCTAAACAGGAAATGTACACAAGGTCTATCCCGAGGCTTTTGTTTTACACCGTATCATAGACACGATGAGATAAGATTCCAGCAACAAGTAATTATCCAAAATCAATCAGAAATAACAGCCAATCAGAAAAGCATGTGTCAACAGATTTTCAGAGAGTGGTTTTCATTTTGGGATGGAGTAACCCTTTAAACTAATTAAAAATGATTCAAAATAGGGGCTGATACAATTTTTATTACTTAATACACATTCGTTCACATTGCGTTCACAATTCGAATATGCATTCCCATTTATTTTTAAGATCAGAGATGAATTATATTTGTAAGTTTGGCTATAAAGACTGCAAAATGCCAAATATTCAAACTTACATTAGAGGCATCTAACATTAAATAAAAGCATGTCATCTGTATCTGGCCCAGATTGGCATTGTTAGTATGCTGTTGTTCCAGTCACGATGTCACAGAAATCAAATTTCCGTATCACTTGTCGCAAAGCTAGTCTTTAATAAAATAATAATGGATTGATCGTACTAAAAGTGTAGTAGCCTAAACATATTTTTTGACTTAATTTGTTTAATCACAAATTTACTACAAATACCATGGTTAAACTATGGTTAATGTAGCCAAATGGTTAATTTGTGATTGCCATAGTTTAACCATGTTTATTTATTGGTTTTATTTCTAGTAAAACCATGGTTAATTGACATTTTAAATAAAATATTCTAGTTTTACTTGTGAAACTTTTCCATGGAAATCAAATTTACCAGTTTTTGTTACCAATTTTGTTTAAAGTAGCTATAGAATTAATCTTAAGTCCATTTTTGAAGTCCATATAAATTGTGAGACATTTGTTTTTATAGCCTATAAAATTTACAAAAGTTGGATATGTTATTCAAAGACATTTATATATATATATACTGTATATGTGTGTGTGTAAAAGACTTTATTTAAGATTTTATTTATTTATTGAAGCACATCTTTACTGTAAGTTTCATTAATCAAAGCTGCACTTATTTGATCAAATATAAAGTAAACTGTTTTTTACAAATGCTAAAATTTGAATATACTTTATTTTAAAATGCATTTTTTTTTCTGTCATCAAAGCTCTATTTTCAGCATCATTACTTCAGTCTTCAGTCTCACATGATCCGTCAGAAATCATTATAATCATAAACTAAAATGTCCTTATATCTTTTTTATCAATGTAATGCATTCTTGCTATAAAACAAAATGACCCAGACTTTTGAACGGTGCTGCATGTAATCATAACTTTTATTGCTGCTCCTTTACAAATCATTCACTGCACTATAATTAAGTTTATAAAAAATAAAAAAACAGACCACTATGGATTTCATCCCACCAGCTGATGTTTACGCTGATTACAAGCAAATATCTCATTTGACTGCATCACACTGCGTTTCAAATAAGAAGTTATTTTATATAGATTTTTTTGGGGTATGTGCCAACTACAAGTGGAGGCTGAAGGTGAGCTGGATCTCCTTGGGAAAGTGAAGGGGCAGAAAGCCTCTGTGTTTATGATTAGCGCCAGCTCTCCGGCTGATTGAATAATTACCAGGCTATTGAGGCCACAAAGAAAGAACGAAAGACAAAATAGAGGACAAGAGGCAGCCCCTTCTTTCCAAGTCAGTGAGTACAAACCGACAAGCAAGACAATATGGGTCTGTGGGAAATCTGCGCTGTCCTTTTTCTTGTGGTAAGTGCATGATTTTCAGTCTTTATATGGGATTTCTCAATATTTTCATGATGCAGGGGAGTTATTTTATCACTTTGATAATGGTGTAATCAGCTTCACTGCCAAAAAGCTGTCAGTAAATGGATTTGATCAGACATGATCACCCATGGCTTTTGTGTCTATGTCAGAAACACTTGTGGTCAGAATAAGGCAGTGAACGGCAGACCTGCGGATTCACTTGATTTGCAGTATATGCTATTTATTTATTTACATTTTCGCACAAAGCTTGTTTTTAGTAATTATTTTTATTTTATCTGTCTATTCTATTCTATTCTATTCTATTCTATTCTATTCTATTCTATTCTATTCTATTCTATTCTATTACCAGTATGTTTGCGGAACATATTAACACATTTAAACCAAATTAATAAATATCTTATGTTATGTTTTATGTTATGTTTTTATATTATGTTCCATGTAAATATGTGGTACAGTAATTTATCAGTAATTTGATTAGATTTTTTCCCAGCATGTTCTTGGTACACATTTTATATAACTGAATAATTGCTTTTAAATTTAATTTAATTGTATTATTATTATTTAAGCACATGGTGCAGATGAACACTTTTAAAAACAGTTATTTAATTGCTTATTTATTTTTAGTAATTCATTTATTTTAATGAAATTGCTATTTTAATTTGCTTTATGTAATTATTTTATTTCAATTTCACCAGCATGTTCTTGGTACGTAGTAACATTTGCGTAAAGAAATTAAATTTAAATGTCATTTTATTCTCTATATTTATTTTCCCCTCAGCATACACATTATTCATATCCTCACATGTTAAAACCAATTTACCAAATTAAATAATATTATATACCCTATTATTTATCTCCCAGAATGTATGTAGTTATTAGCGCTTGTGTAAAACAATAAAATAATTTAGTTTAATTTAATCACAAAAATGTAATTCAATTCAATTAAAACATTATTTTATACATTTTAACATTATATTTTATTTTATTTTATTTTATTTTATTTTATTTTATTTTATTTTATTTTATTTTATTTTATTTTATTTTATTTTATTTTTTAAACACAGCTATTCTGGATCAAATTTAGCAATATAACAGGTCAAAAGTATTCTACTCGATTTCAGCTTAAGTTGGTTTAGGAAGCAAGAGTTGTAAACATCCATTAGCATATATGAAATAAAAACACCAGTCCTTGAAAATGAACTGTTTTCAGATTCTGTCTACTGAAGGCTGGCATGACCTGGACAACACTGAATACGACTGCTGGCCCATAGCAGAACCAAACGATTACAACATGATTAGCTGTGGCGGTAAGTGCCTGCTTTTTAAAAAAAATTGTCTAATTAGCTACATTCAATAGCTTTCATTGTTGTTTCTAATTCCCTAAATGACAGTTCATTTAAGAAAGGATATTTCTTTTACTCTCATGCCAATCTAAACCAGTAAGCTCTGTACATTTAAATACAAATGAATTCAACAAAACAGATTTGATTTTTTTTTTTTGTGAATTGTTGATTCGGTTCTGGATGATACATTTTTGAATATGAAGGCAACATTTTAGTGAACAGTCCCTTCAAGAACTGAAGACGAGGCTTTAAACGTACAAGGCAAACAACTTAAAGGAAGTTTTAGTTTACAGTAAGTGTCGTTTATTTGAAAGTTGATTCAAACTGAGTGTGTACCATTAGCATTTCCTTAAAAGAAGACAAACATTTGTCTTGGCAGATCACTTCAGATTTCACTTTTAGGCTTCCTTGAACGCTTCACACCCACTTGTGCTATCTTTTCACAGGCTTAGAAATGGCTTGGGTTCAACGTCCACCAGAAAAGGTCACAGACGGAGCGGAGTTCAACGTTAGCTACTCTGTCATTGCCTTGGATTCCTTTTATGAGTACGCCGTTAAAAACAAGATTTTCCAGTTCAGGTGAGCACGCCGCACAATGCCGGCCGTCTCAGATGTGCTTAATTGTGTGTACAAAAACACTTTTTTACTGCATTGAATGATCAACATACCACATGCGTTTTTCGCAAATGTGATACGATGGTTTCAGCTGACATGGGTTACATGATACGCTTCCCTTTCTCCCACAGCAATGCCTCAGAGGCTCAAAGATTCTGCCTCGAGCATGAATGTCCCGCAAACTGGAACAACGCCAACGAACACAACTGCTGTGTTTATCACGCCAACGTTCACTCCTGTCCTCTTGCGCTCATGGTCAGTGCAAAGTGCTCTTGGGTTATTATTATTATGAAATTAAAAACTAGGCTAAACATGGCCCATTTTGGCTTGACATCAGAGGACATAAAATGACAGTAGTGAAGTATGAAGTACACTAGTTATCGTTGTCGTACAGTAAATACCCAGAGGGCGTTGCATTTGTGTGAGACTAAGTGTTTCTGAACTTCTTGTTTGCTGAAATGAGAAATGAGCTAAGGATTAATCATGTTGTCATTAAAACTTGGTTAAAGTACAACAACAAACAATCAATTAACAATTGAATTTAAATGAAATGAAATAATTGAATTTAAATATATAAAATATATAAATTCACTTATATAAAAATTTTATTAATATAATGTAACTTAAATTATTATTATTTAAAAAAACTGTACAATGAAAATATAAAATTGTATTAAGTGTATCAGTACATACAATTAAATAAAATATAATACATTTTAAATAAATTTAATTGAATTTAAATAATGTAATTAAGTATATAGTAATTAAATTATTACCTGAATTAACTTAAACGTTTATTAAATTTGTAAAACAATTTAATTCAATACTATTACTGAACATGCATAGTATAATTACATTTTATCCCATTGCTATTTAAATAAAATTCATTAAAATAAAAAAACGTCCTAATTTTCATGTCTCTTTTGCTTACCTAGTGTCATGATATCCAGCTGGAGTCCAGTCGGTCTCGCACAGGTGATCTCGCGTAGTCTCGTGTGTTTGGCAGTGAGAAAAAGTTGTTGGCGATTCTTCCTATTGTAAAGTCAAGCAATGTGAAAGCCTCTACCACCGATCTATCATACAGTGTGAACACAGCAGCGACTGAATGATACCCCAGATAGTCACGCAGTATGAAAACCTCTGTGACATGACTGCTTTGAAAATCGTGCAGTCTGAACTCGGTTTAACTCTGCAGGGATTTGAGTTGTTGGGACTAGTAACACTCCCCCTACAGGTCAGGGAAACAGCCACATCAGAGGCAGTGTATAAAAAAAGAGAAGGCCAACCCTAATCTAATAAGAAAACTTTCACATTTTGGCAAATATTTGTCAAACTCGAGATATTGATAAAATATTTAAGGTTTTTAGGAAAACCGATTATTAAAGAGAGGTACATTGTCTATTACAATTAACAGCAAAAATGTAAGTTCATTGTTCCTTAAATTGTAAATGAAGTCATATTTTCAAAATAAGAAGTCATCACTTTTTCGTAACACTTTTTTTTTTTCCTGTTCAATAGTTCCTAGAAAATCCAGATTCAGTGTAAATGAAGCTTACATCTGTACAATTGCATTTATTTAGAATTGGCAGCTGTTTAGAAGTATTCTTACACTTATTTTCTCAAACAAGTAAATTGCTAAAATTAAAGCATTTATTATAACTCGTATTCAAGAGTTATGAACTCCAGTAGGTGCTAGTGAAGGTTCATCAACCAATTGTCGTCACCTGTCATTCCAAAAGCCGAAATAGGTTACATGGCAGTACATCTGAAAAGAAAGTGAACATTTTCACATCACATACTTTGCGGAGAGTCCTACTCCAGTTGAGCAGCTTCTTTTTGAGAGAAGTGGAAATGCTGCCGGGATGACTGTCCATCTATTTCACATCACGGTTTAAGCAGTCTCCTACATTCCCATTTCCACAACCGACTGGAAAAAAAGTCTTCGCAGATGGAAGATAACCAAGGACTATTGGATTGCAGCTTTTCAGTTGTTCTTGACGTCCAGACGTCAAGAAATATACGGCTGTTATTTTGTGCTGATTTTGCTCCATGCAAGTTTATGTTCTACAAATACCAGCAGTGTTGAGGAATAACTAATTTAATTTAACTACGCTACTTAACTACATTTTTCAGTATTAAACAGCTCACCTGTATCTTTTGTAACACGGTCCAACTACAGAATGCTACATTTGCTGGGTTCTGTCGCATGAATCTAAATCATGAGCATTTCTGGAATTCTTTGCCTGCCATTAATTTAGGTCACCCTATAATGACTCTTCTGTGATTAATAACTCACCTTACAAACCAGTAAGACCTTTATTCATCTTCAAAACACATATGAAGATATTTTTGATGAAACCGCAGGTTATGTTCACGTGTGTGCTTTCCCCCCTGGATGCAAACTATGCGTATGCATAGAGTAGCGATACTCTCCAAAATGGTGGAAGATGTAACTCTGGAGAAAAGATGATTCAGTAAATGATTTTTGTTTTCTGGCTCATCAAAATCATTATTCTCGTAGCATTGCAAAACTGAAGTTGAGCCACTGACGTCACATGGAGTGTTTTACCGATTTATTTACTACGTTTCTGGATCTGGGAACATTTCACTTGCGTTGTTTATGGAGGGTCAGATAGCTCTTCAGTTTCTGCAAAATATCCGTAATGAGCAAAGGTCCTAGGGGTTTACAACCAGTAATTACATAATCATCATTTTGGGTGTACTTACCCTTTAAAGGTATACTCTGAGCCAACATTTAACTTCTGTCATTAATCAATCTGACATTGTTGCGTTCAAAATTCAATTGGAAATTGAAGAGGAGAACTGGTCCCACAACTGAGACTGCCAAGGTTTCTCCCAAGATTTTATTTTTTTTTGCTCCATTTTTTAACCAATGGAGTTTTGGTTCCTTCCAGCTGTCGCCTTTGACTTGCATAATTGAGTACACTTAAATACTAGTGATTATCATCGCTCTCCCTTCAGTAATGAAATGTCTTTGGCAGGAAAAAGTGTTTAATCTTGCCATTATACATTACTGACACTCTATTCTCCAATTGGATAATGTTCAGTGCTTTGACACAATCTGTATTGTTAAAAGCGCTAGATAAATAAAGTTGATTGAATTACTTGGGCTACGTCTACACTAATTTGGATAAATTTGAGAACAGCGTTTTCATCTAAAAAAGTTCTGCGTCCACACTATCGTTTTCAGTCCTTTCGGAAGAGTTGATCATGACTGAAACGCTTACGTTTCTGTATTGCCAATGCATGCAACGTAAGACGATTCGATCTGTGTCATTTCCATCCGCCAATTATTTACTTACATTACGTCTTCTTTGAAGAAAAGCTATCTGGAGCATGTACAAACTGATATTAATCTTTAATAGGGCTGTCAAAATTGAAAGCAAACAAAAATGCTGTACAGTGCTGTCCGCCTTCAGTTAAATCAGTCACATGACTGCATCATATGACTAAAATGCGTCATCGTTTTCGAAAGCCTCTGTTTTCACAGTCCACACTATGACGTGAAAAGGGCGTTTTCAAATTTATCCACTTCGGAGAGCGTTCAGTTTTCCTCGACAAAAACGCAGGCTCAATGTGGACGGAAGGCCAAAACGGAAAGAAAAAGATGCGTTTTCAAACAAAAACGTATTCGTGTGGGCATGGCCTCAACCGCATGTCATTTCAAACCTGTAAAACCTCGTAACACAAATTAAAATATTTTTAATGCATTTTGATGGCCATCTGACCCGCCCACGGCAATGCAACGAACATTATCAATGTCCAGAAATAGAGCGAGGAGATCTGACATGAGGGGTTCAACCGCAATTTATGAAGCTATGGAAATACATTTTGTATGCACACAAAGCAAAAAAAGCAACTGTTTTCAAAAGTTAGTTTCCTCTGCATCACTGTAGTGCTGTTTTAGAGCATCCACTGAACATAGAAAGTGGACACTTTTCTGAATGAATACATTTTTGTGATGCTGACACATGACCGTGTATGAAAGTGGATACTTTCCAAGACAAACTGTTAAATAGTCATTATTTTTGTTTCGTTTTCATACAAAAAGGATTCTCCTAGTTTTGTAAAATTACTGTTGAACTCTTGATGTCACTTGGATTATTTCACCGATATCTTTGAAATGTAAAAAAACCCTAAATTTATGTTTCGAAGATGAACAGAGGTCTTATGGGTTTGATACGACATGAGGGTTAGTAATTGATGACAGAATTTTAATTTTGGGGTAAAGTAACCCTTTAAGGTCCAGCCCTGTTAAGTGCTTCCTAGCATCTTAATTAGTTGGTTCAGGAGTATTTGATCAAGGTTGGAGTTCAACTTTGCAAAAAGGTCAATTTACAAAAAAAAAAAAAACCCAGCAGTTTCAGCTTCAAATTGCAATCCTTGACAAGCTACAATTTCTTAGTAGTTTCCTCCACACTGCATGCAAGTTCATATTTTAAATAATGCTAAATAATACAATTGGATCAGTTGAGGCATGAATTGAAATCACTTTGCATAATAAAGTACTACACCCAACCATCCTTTCGTGCTTTTGTTTCAGAAAGAGAATCAAAAGATTATTTGTCAGTGTTACAAAATGTGTGACAGAAGAAGTAAATACGTCACTGCTTTCAAAAGAACTTTTGCTGTTCAGGCTTTAGGTTTTTGATAAGCAACTTGAAACTTGAACATACGTGATAACTTCTGTTTTGTATTTTTGATAGAATTAATATTCCTGGCAATATACTTTAGCATCTTTATAGGAACTATAAAGGAATCGTCTCTCTTCCCCATAAGACATTAAACGTTTGACACATTTCATACTCAGGGGAATCTGTTACAATTCGCCGTAGCAGTGCATACACGTACTGGCAGTTGCTATATTGTTGCACAACATCCTTTTACGCAAGTTGTTTGTTATAAATTAAGCATGAAAGCCAACTAAAAGAACACCACTTCATTCCTTATACAAAAATGTATTACCAAGGAGAGAGTTATGCAATACATAAACACAGCATTGATATTGTTTGTTTGATTCTTATTTGAAGGATGATGAATAACACGATGGCAGCCCAGTTTTGTGCAGTGTCCTGACTGATGCATGACTTGAACAGATAGTTCACACAAATGTACATGATTTACGTATTTTCCCATGTTATTCCAAGCCTGTGACTGACTACTTAATGTCAAAAAAAGAGATATTTGGAATAATGTAGTTGCTTCTCTTTTCCATATAATGAAAGTGAATGGGGATCTGGGCTGTTCCAGAAGTAAATTATTGGTTTGACTTTAAAATGACTTGCTGTACAGTTGGAGTCTCACAATATGAAGACTTCTCACAAGACTAATGTTTAACTTTTCTTTCCTCTACTGTCCACAATCAATTCTCTTCAGATTCCGAGTGAATAGTGACTTGAACAGTGAATTGAAATGAACTTGCAGGTTTGGAACAAGGTGAGGTGTCAGTGAACAATGAGAATGTTTTTTCGAGTGAACTATGTCTTTAAGTCTTCATGTCTTGGTACTGCTGAACAGATGGCCTGCAAGCTGCCATCGCGTCTGCTTATCAAATAAGGGAACACTCTTCTGACAGCATAACACATCAGGTAAGCCTTTTTCGTACAATGTATTAATAAATATACGATTAGCCCTTTTTGTTGCTTTTATTGCACATTTTGAAGTGTTTTTGAACATTTTAGTAAAATATTTTAAATAAAGATTATTTCTCATCCAATTCGTGGTCTTGTTTTCAATCAAACTTTAACTGTGTGGTTTTATTATTGGTTGATTAAACAAAATGCAAAACAAAAAATGAAAATATATGCATATTTCACAGGGTAGTTCAGTCTTTCCCAAATTCCCAATGATTACAAGAATAATTTTAAATATAATACAGACAGAAGACACCCACTAAAATGTCAATCAGTTTAACAGCAGTTAAGAATATTACAATCATTAGATGACATCAAAAATCTGTTTTAAGGATCATAGTGCAGCCCCCAAAAACTCAATTCACTGTAATTTTAAATCTTTACCACTCTTTCAAACCAATAGATTTAGTATTAGTATTACAGCACAGGTCAGAATAAGTATGTTCTTTCATTATTTTTTTTATTACATAAATATATCCATCATGCTGAATAATGATTTAACATTATTTCACAAATATTTTGACATTTTATTTCAAACACTCAAATAGACGCTTAGCTTAGTATTGAATATGCTTTTAATGCCATGAGTATAAAATCACTTTTGTAAATTTAATTTGATATGATAAATGTTGGTAGCTGTTTTGGTTTAAATGGCCCACATGTTATATTATTATGAAAAAGAAAAACTGCAGAAAAACATTTAGTAAGTGTTTATTTGGTCCTCTACTGGAAATGGATCAAAACGTGAATTTACTCTGCAAATGTTTAACGCTTAATCATTTTAGTTGCATTAAAATGAAGAAAAAAATACTAAATCATCTTTGTTTTTAGATTAATGAAAAAATTATGACAAGGACATATCATGGCTTTGAGGCACAACAGTTTAGAGTGTGACTGAAATGCTTCAGTCAGAAGGAAGAGCCTGTAGGACAGCCTGTGGCACTCTGCTTAAATAGTACTCATGATTCCTCAGTGTTGCCAGCACTCCAGCAGAGTTCATGTGCTTCACATTAGCATCATATCTGTATGCATTACCATGCATGTCTGTTAGTTTGCCTGTATATGAAAAAGAAAATAAATTAAGCCTAAAAATCAAGTACTCTTTCAAGAATGGACATGTAAAAAATGAATGTCACCTCCAACTGCGTGCAAAATAGCTTCAGGTGCACATGTGTCCCACTTTTTACATCCCAGACTGGCAAAGACATAAGCAGAGGCCTTTCCCTCCACCAGCTGGATGATCTACTAGGTCCAAAACGAAGGTGTAATTAGTCTAACCTCTAAGCAAATACGGAGTCAGTCAAATCAAAGTCTAGCAACCCACCTTATTCCCTGCTCCTCCCACTCGGATGACATCATGAGGCTCCATGGCTTGCACAGTGTCAACAACAAGTTTATTACTATGGGACCGTGTAGTAGTGATGATTCTTTTACCATCTGGGACTTCCTGGAGTTGAAAGCCAAATGCGCCCAAACCTAATACTCCCCATAACGTCCTGCCCAAAGTAACACCTGGCCCCATCTGAATGAATAGAGAGCATAAAACAGGTCAACCAATCCCAGCCTCTATCAAACATAGTGTATCAAGAGTGAGCAACCTACAGGTTGGACCTGGTAGTTGTAGAAGGGTTGATTGATGACTCCAGCAATGGCTGTCCCTCCATAAGCAATGCCTATTAGCACCGTCACGTGGTCCAGAAGTCCTGCAATAAAACATCATGCAAACAACATTATACAAAGTATTTATTAGTCAGCTCCAGTATTACAATACTGTTAACCCCACTATGTGCTGGTATATAACACTGTGTGGGCAAGACCTTGGGATGTGTTCACACATGGTAAGATTGGTTCAGTTAGACAAACTAGTTCAAAATCTGGTTCATTTGATAAGGTGAATGCTACTATCTGAACTTTGGTACACACAACGAGCAAGAGGACCAAGACTCACCTTTTTAGGAGGTCTTGGTCTGTTTGTTTGGTGTGCACCACGGTTTGGAATCGTAGGACAATGGGGTCCAAACTATGTCCTGGAGTGCCACTATCCTACAGAATTTAGCTCCAACTTGCCTCAAAAGACCTCTCTGAAGGTCTCTAGTATGCCTAATAAGAGTATGATTAGCTGGTTCAGGTGTGTTTAATTAGGACTGGCCCTGAAATTCAAAGGACAGGTCACCCTCAAGAAGCAGGAATGGGCACCCTTAGCAGGTTGGTTTGAATAAACAAACTCTGACACAATTGTTAATTTCATTAACTATGAATGCTGCCTTCCAAACCTTAGTGCAGATCAAGAGATCTTTGTCCTAATGAACTTTAGTCTAGTTTACTTGACTTAAGACATCTAAACCCATTAGTTTGCTACAGACATTCAAACTGCCGTCATCTTGCAGAAAATCAACAAGTGTGCCACAGAGGAATTCTTTTGACTCCTTTACACATTAAACTCCATCATATGTCATAAAGGTTGTTCAGTCTGGTTTTAAACTTATGCTTTTTTTGAATAATTGTAAAATACATTGTTCAGTTGCATTTTATCAGGAAAAAAGCGCATATAATTGCTAGTCAGCTTTGAGAAATGGTAAATCTCTTTTGACTGACTACAACTCTAGCCTAATTTCAAGGTGAAAAACATGAAATCACCGTACGGTTAGGGGCTGTGTAGGGCTGCTCTGGCTTCTGTGTGTAAACTGGGCTGTACAAAACCCTTGCAGCTACAGCAGAGACAGGAGAAAGAAAGAGCAGATCACCATGTGACAGCACCAGATGGTTAATCAGAGAGAGAGAAGAATGAGGAATAAAAGCAAATGATAAAAAAAAATGTATGACTTTGCCACTGAAGTGGACAAGCTTGCAACTAGCAATACTATCTCCTAACTAGATGGCAGTGCTGGGTAGTAACTGATTACATGTAATATAGATTACATAATTAGATTTAAAAAGAAAGGTCTTGTAATTAAAGTGTATTACATCATACTGTTCATAATTAGGTAACAGTTGCTTTTTAATGGATTGCATTATTACATTTTATCACACAATGACAGTAAATTCTAAATGGATTAATTCTTCCATATTCCTTTTTTTCTCTTTTGAATGTATTCTTTCTAAAACTCCTGTGCCATACATACCAATTAGCTTTGACAATATAGAATGGAATAAATAGCCAACCGTGCTTCTGAATATGTAAGGGATAATGTGTGATCAGGACCCGATGCGAAACCAAGGGTCTTGTATCATGCTGAAGGGGCTTATTTTGCGATAACTACAGGCTGCCTGAACATTATCCCGCTTATTACACGACTACTTGCCACATAAGGAAAAAAAATGGACATAAATATGAATTTAAAACATATTATAGGCATATTTGTTTTAAATTAACCTTTTCATCCTTCAGCGAAACAATATAGTACCACGTGACAAACATTCAAACGTTAGTAAGACAATTTATAACATCTACATATGAATATATAACAACGGATGTATTTAAAATTTTCCATTGTTAATTGTGGCTGTCCAGTGTTTGTCACAAGATGGCGCCAAACGGTAATCTTTGTTGGGGCGGAGGGATTTTAAACATACAAGTAGTACCGGCTATGCGTTATTACTTTGAAGCAGATGTCTCAATCAGACCAATGACCAATCAGATGACTAATCAGAATCAAGCATTCCAGAGAGCCGTGTAATAAATAAACATAACACATTTCTTAAATATATACATGCATGCCCCTCACTGTCCAGTACTTTTGGATGGGAGTGTTTATACATAATAAATAGGCCTATACATAATACACATACATGATATTATGTGATCAAAAACTAGATGCAATTAGTTGTGATTTATAGTTTAATAGCACTACAAATAATATATATAAGAAAATATATATTATATTATAATATATAAAACATTTGTATAATAATTACACATAACAAATTATATAAATTATATTTAATATAATTATGAAATGATTAAATAATTCATATTTTAACACAATCTTTTATAATATACAGTGAGGTCAATAAGTATTTGATCACCCTGTGATTTTGCAAGTTCTCTTACAATTTTCAGAATAGGTACATTTCCACTGTGAGAGTAAATCCAGAAATCACATTGTATGTTTTTTTTTAAACATTTTATTTGTGAATTACTGTGTCAAATAGGTATTTGATCACTTGAGTGAAAAAGGGACCCTTCGCGAGGGTTGGCTTCAGCTCGGTTGGCTTAAGGGGAGGCAGAGGAAGACAAAAAAACGCAGATGCCGAGGATAGGAAGTGAGCGGTATTTAAAGCAGAGGAGAGGAGATTTGTGGGGTAATCAGTAATAAGGAGATTGGTGGCAGCTGCGATTGTTCGTGCATGCTCCTACTGAAATTCGATTAATTGCTTAATCGTCATATGCTTTTTACGGAGACACTCCTGGGTTTTCCTGGCAGTGTGCTTTGAGTCATTGTCATGTCGGAAGACCCAGCCACGACCCATCTTTAATGCTCTGACTGAGGGAAGGAGGTCTCTTTGGTTTTGCTCATGTTGCTACTTAGACTTTGGCTGATTGTGAGGTGCACAGGTGCTTTTATGACAGCTAACGAGCTAACAGGTGCTACTAATTTAGAATCATGAGCAGAGTGTAGCTGCACTATTTAAAAGCAAAATAAGATGTCTTTGAGGTAGTGTTGTCAAAAGACGTGTAAAGTTATGCTTTTTAAAACGGAAACGCACCTGTTTTTGGCTGAACAGACGCAGAGAGAGCTGCGCTGCAGGAAGACACCTCGTGCTCGTGCTACTGTACAGTCAGCTTCAGACACATAATATTTTAGTTTGCTACAAGCAGGATACACACAAAGCACGTTCAACTCCGACACGCAAACGGTTGTGGTAACAAACACCGTAACCATTCGCGTGTAAAAGTTTAATGCGCATCTCGTGAAAAGAAAGTCTCTTATATAAAAGTGTTTTTGTGTTTTGCTTTGGTACCGAAATTGGTAATAATTATTTGTAAAAATTTGTAAAAAATTATTTGTTAATTGTAAAAAGAATCATATTTATTCATTATTTTAAGATTCAGTCTCTCACGGTGGAAATACACATATGCTGAAAATTGTTGACCCCTCCATGATTTCTAAGTAAGAAAACTTGATAAATCACAGGGTGATCAAATACTTACTGACCTCACTGTAAGAGTCCAGAACAGCCTTTGCAACTAGGGTAAATATGACAAGTCATAGTTTGTCCCCCTTTATACTAGGTAGCCTTAACTACTATGTACTTAAAATGAATAATTTGGTACAATGCACTTATTGTGTACATGCAAGTTTTTACAGTGTACTTATTTGTAAAAAAATACCTATATGTAATTAAATCTGTAATTACTTTCTTTAATTACATTTATAGTTACACTCTTAGCTCATCTCTTACACCTTAACCAACTATTAAACCTACCCATACCACCAAACCTGTCCCTAACCTTACCCATATCCCACCTCAATAGCAGCAAACGTGTTTTGCAATATTATATGTACGCAATAAGTACATTGTGCTTATATTTTGATATAAGCATAGTAATTAAGGCCACCTAATATAAATGAGACCCTAAAGTCCAATTGTAGGTGCATTTATTGTGCAGATGATGACAAAAATTCCCAGAATAAATTAAAACATGGTACAATAAAACAAATTAATCAAAGTTGTAAGTTTTTTGTCTGTTTTGATTGTGTGAATGCTAAGTTTGCATAAAGCTAGCATATCGTTAGTTCAGGCAGGCCACATTAGTCAAGCTTACATCAGCTGACGATCAGTAGTTCCTAACTTGTACCAATCCGGTCCGACACCTAAAAATCATCTATTGGAAATGGTTCACTCACTTACTTTATCAGTAGATATAATAATAATCAACTTAATGTTTTTTTTTTTTTTTGCAAATTTGAGAATATACACAGGATGCAAATTACATACACTGTTCTGCCAGCCTTGATATACTTATTTACGCAAAAACTGCACATTCTTGCGGCACAACTGACACAGAACAGCATAAGAAAATTGCATTCAGTGGATATTCTGTAAATTGATGATGCAGTGAGACACAAAGACAAATGTTTATATTACATGAAGTTGTTTTATAAGCTATAGACAAAATATATAATCTATGATCTGCTTTGTAAAAAAAAGAGGTATTAAGATGTAAGATTAATGTACATCCAGCCTGTTATTGGTGTTTTAATACATTATCATGTTCAAAGTCGTTTTTGTGAAATCAAATTCCATAATAAGTGTCTGATCTACGATCACACATAAGCAAATGGCGGACACAGATATTACAAAACCATAAAATAAATAAATAAATAAATCAGGAGTATTTTATAAAAGTTAAGAATAAATAAAATAAATAAATAAATAAATAAATGTATTTTGACATTTATATAAGAAATATGCGCAACCACACAGGTGCTATTATTGCTCTGTGGACAGTAGAAACATTGTCCTGCCAGTAGAAACAGCTCATTAAGAGCTTTCAATATATTTCTCTCTATTTCACCAAAAATGTAATTTACACACTTCTGGTTCTTATTCCTTCTAAAATAAATGGTCAAATAATTAAAAACAAAAAAAGTCTGAAGTGGTGAGAATATTAACACAGAGCTGAGAATCTGAAGGGTCTGCAGAGATTCTGTATCAATGGTCTCTGAACAGGTACAGTATTCTCCAGCCCTTCAGTCATTAAAACTCATAGCTGTTAAACTGACAAAAGAAGGTTGCAAAAAGTACTCAACAAAATGGAAAAGGATGCCAATAATTGGCCAAACATTTCTTTTATATTCTTTTTCTTTCCTTCCTTTCCATATTACTTCAATGAAAGTAAAATATCAAAATAATTAAAAGTACAGATTATTTTCACAGGCTTCTTTTACTTTAAATTTAAACCCCAATTTTCCCAATTATAATTAGTCATACAAATATTTTAAATATCTTCTTTACCTACAGATTAATAATTACTACATTTTTAGAAATGTTTTGTCAACAGCTTTGAATAGCTAGAGTCATTGGCTAAAGATGGTATATATTGGTTATCTGCCGCTCTCGAACTTGGCATGGGTCTGATAGAGAGAAAGCTCACAAAGGTGGAATTGCTTGAATAAAGTGCATTTGGCTTTAGATAAAAAAATACTTAAGGATATAGCGCTGAACAAAAGCGCTTTGCCAAAAAACACCATAAGTGCTTGTTATTTGATCTGCTCATCTGTCTTTTAATGGGTTGCTCACTTAAAATAGTGCTGCTTTTATACCTTGCAGTCCAGATGGATGCTGGCTGTGGATGTGGTCTGCCTTTTGAAAATCGGTATTTAAGATTAAAAGACTTGAGTTGCTTGTAAAATATTAACTAGTCCTGCCTTCGATTGAAGTCAAGTCTGGAGTCATTTCAGGGTGAGTCACTAACTCGAGTGCCCATCTCTGCTTGACAGTATAATTAACTTAGCAGTCAATGAGACAGTGCACTCCATTTTGGGGTGGAGTATCCCTTTAAAGGGGTCATACGGTGGTACATGCACTTTTTCAAGCTGTTTGAAATGTTGGGAGTGTGTGTGTACACCAGTACGGAAAAAAAAAAAGTTAAGAAAATGCAATAGCCTACATGCATTTTTTTTCGTTTGGCCACTTTAACTTATTTTAGTTATTTTATGTTATGTTTTTCTTCCAGTTATTGATTTAATCTAGCCACATCCAGCATTTGTTTTTCATTTTGTTTAAAAGTGAGCTAAACGATAGCCAATATATATTTGGCTTGGGCTCATATAGCTACTAAAGCACGTTGATATTTTTCTTTTTAATTTACTGAGTTATTAAACATTATATTGTGAAAGTTGGTACCTTATATTGCTATCATATGCTGTTGTGTACCAACATTAACACAACATTTCCCCAAAATCATGTTTTATCAGAGATAGCCTAAAAGATTTTTAAAACGATAAGACGCATAGGCGGACATTAATCTGAACGCAAAGAAAATAAAATTAAAATAGTTCAGTTTTGTGTTTAATGTCAATTTATTATATTTAAGTTAATTTTAATTATTAAGTTAATTTTGATAAATGTTTGGAGTATTTTTTTGTTCGTTAAATATAAGTTTTGTTTTTTTTAAAGTAGGCTAACGACCAAGCGTCCATCAGCAGCACTAAGTGGGAAGACTTACTAGTTTGTTTTTACAGACTCATCATTGTTGCTCAAATTTTGGTGTAGTTTGTTTATAGCCTTTATAACTTTAGCTTTTATCTTTTTAATTCTGGCAATTGCATTTAAGCTTAATACTTCATAAAAGTTACAGTGTTTATTTGTAATGATTGTAAGTTTGATAAACTGTTTCCCGCAATAATCCATAAACCAATGGGAATTTTTTATTGCTTTTTATCTGGGGTGGGCACCTGGGTGTTGCTAACTTGCCTTTTTAACAAAACTACACCATCACTGCAGCATGTAAATGGAAGGCAGCATTGCAGTATAACTCAGTAAAATAATACAAATATTAAATTAAAGTTAGCCAGTGAAACATTCCTTTTTCAACGTCTGATTCATGCATTTGATTAGCATATTACCTCCAGCTCTTAACGTAATCTTAATTAGAAGTGCGTTTCTCAAAATCTTCCTAAAATTTCAAAACACCCTCATGAGAGACTGTGGGCTTCCAGCCTCAAGCAAGTAGATGGATATTTATCTCTTTCTGATTCATCTGTCTTTGATAAAGTTGATGAGATTTTTAATCAGTCTGTAAACTGTGCTGTATGTCACGCTTACCCCAGAGGTTTTTTCATGTATTTCAATCCATTAAAATATTTGTGGCTTTTTAAACAAAGAGACCATGATAATAGTGTATGTATATTTAGAAGAACTCCTTTTAGTTGTACAAAAACTGGAGTGCACTTAGTGTAAAAGTGTGTATTTTTGAACAGATCGGTGTTTCAATGCAGTCCCTCATTAGCTTCGAAAAGTCCTTTTTAATGTCTTTTCTTTGAAGAGTGACTTTTTTGCCATCTCTGCTTTCTTGGAGCTCTATTAAATGAGCAAGAAAAACAGTAACAATTAAAGAGCGCTTAAGCCTTTCACCCTCTCCTCCAGCTAATTGGTGACACCGCAATTCGGTTTAGCCCAATTACACACACTCTCTCCCTCTATGTTGATTAACATTCATCCACCTCTCTTTTTTTTCCTCCTTTCTTCCATCAGAACAGAAGCCTCCACAGTGCTGAAGTGTTGAGTGAGCGCGCTCATATCAGCGCTGATGTTATTAACGTCCTGAATGCCTGTGCTTTACTGGATGGTGACTGGAGGCAATTCATTTGACTTGTGTAACTGACTAAAGCTCGTTCTCTCCCACTCGTGATTTGAGCGTAATGGGGCTTTTGTCCTTTGTACCTACTAGAGCGAGTGAATACGAGATTATGCATTATTGTGACTCATAAACATAAGCAGGACCGGGCGGGATGACAAATAGATACAGGAAGTGACTGTGATGGCGTGCATGTTTAAATCCTCAGCTCAGGTTGTCTGGATGTCTGTATTGATTGTGTAATCCTTATAGGCTTTCTTTGCTCTCTCAGGCGGCTTTTGTAGATTGACTTTTCTCATTCATCCTTCAGACTCTTGTTGCTACAAAATCAATACTACAAACAGATCACACACCAGAAAAAGTAACTACACGTACACAATGTACACAAAATAATTTCTTTAATTTTTATTTTTTTAATAGCAAAGTTTTAAATCTGAAAGTGCACCATATATAATATAGTTATTGTCTCTCAAAAGAAAGAATTAACTCTGAATCTTGCAACATTAGCATATTGTTTGCTCACTTGTTGGTCTTTTTGGTCTGAATGAAAATGCAAATTCATTCTTTGCCACTAGATGATACTTTTGGAGCATTAAAGGTATAGTTCACCCAAAAATGAAAATTTTAACGTTTAAATATCTGTTTTTTTTTTACAAAGTGTGCAGTTTACATGTGTGCAAATTTTGGGTTTGTGTATATAAATATGCCAGATATGACTTAATTGCTGAGGCTAAATATAGCCTGCAGAAAAAAACTGTTCCTGTGCCTGGTTCTAGTGGTCAGTGCTCTGTATCGCCAACCAGAAGGCAAGAGTTCGAAGAGAGAGTGAGCAGGGTGTGAGGGGTCCAAAGTGATTTTCTTAGCCCTTTTCCTCAATCTGGAGATTTAAAGATCTTGGAGGCTGGGCTGAGGAGCACCGATAATCCTCTCTGCAGCCCTAATAATCCGTTGCAGTCTCTTGATGTCTGATTTAGAAGCTGATCCAAACCGCACAGCTATGGAGAAACACAGGACAGTCTCAATGATGGCGGTTTAGAATTGTTTCAGCAGTTCCTGTGGCAGGTTAAATTTCCTCAGCTGACAAAGGAAGAACAACCTCGGCTGGGCATTTTTAGCAATGAGGTCAGTGTGAGTGTCCCACTTCAGGTCCTGAGAGATGGTGGTCCCCAGGAATCTGAATGACTTCACTGTCGTTACAGTGCTGTCCATGATGGTGAGCGGGGGGTGGGGGCAGGGTGCAGGGGGGGTTTCTCCTGAAGTCCATCTCCACCATTTGAGCTTATTGAGCTCCAGGTTGTTGAGACCGCACCAGACAGCCAGCTCGTTAACCTCCCGTCTGTAAGCAGACTCATCACCGTCCTGGATGAGGCCGATGACTGTGGTATTGTCCGCAAACTTCAGGGGTTTGACAGAGGGATCTCCTGAATGGCAGTCAGAAGATCAGCGTGAGAGCGTAATTCCAAAACAGTGCCAATGCATGTGGAAATCTCTGCCTGTGATTAACTAACCCACGGTTAAAAAACACAGACACATCACATTTCAGTAATAACCAGTACAGAATGTTGTTGTGTGGTTTGTTTTACATACATTTTGCGTCCGGTAGGGAAACTCCCACAAATATTCAATCAGGTCAGGCACAAAAATAACTGTCCAGGCCTCTTCTGCCAATTACTCACTGCATGTCTTTCATATCTTTTTACACTACTAGTTTAACACCAAAAGACGGGTTGCATTGGTGCAAGCTGTTAGTAAATCTAGCCCTAAGGTACTAACTATTTATATATATACAGTATCTCACAAAAGTGAGTACACCCCTCACATTTTTGTAAATATTTTATTATATCTTTTCAAG
>JAUCNO010000460.1:6589906-6603633 GCA_032353835.1 Enteromius viviparus
CCTGTAAGGGGTAGGTTTAGGTGTAGGGTCAGTGTAGGACAATACCACATACAGTCTGTACAGTATAAAAACCATTATGCCTATAGATAGTCCCCGTAAACCACAAATGCAAGTGTGTGTGTAGTGGAAAGGGGCAGAATCTCATCAGTGAGAGGTGGGCCAGTCTTGATATGCACTTAATCAAGTTCTACTTAAACTGTAGCCATTAATTCTACAGTGTGGTGAGCTGTTATAAATTGTGCATGATGTTTGACAGTCAATATTAGCCTTGATTGCTCCACAACCCCTTAACCTTAACAGATTATTGTATTTCATTTGTTTAGAGAGGCGGAGGGATTTGTGGTCCCTGGATTCCAGATGATGGCGAAATTGTAACCCACACAGTATCCAAAGCTGGAAAGATGAGCCAACTGTTCTGGACGTCAAAGGTTAATTTAATTTAATTTTAAATATATATATTTTATTTAAATATTATAGTATTTTCATGAATGGTGACTATAATTATTTGTACCCAGGTGGTGCTGGTCCATTTAGGAGTTACATCGGTCATTGCTCATATCAAAGTGGGACAGATGCATGCAGCACTAGAGTCCAAGGTGTTAGTAGTCAGTGCTCAAGGTAGGTATAACTTGTTAACCGCTTTAGGGATTTACGGAAAACATGCCTTCAAACAAGGATATAGATTTTATGCAAAATAATCCTAGTGTTTGATTTAGCAAAGTTAATTGTTGACACAGTCTAATGCCGTTTCATGGAAATCAGCAGTATAACCTGAGAGCAAAATTAAGCTTTGTCTAGGGATGTTTGTTTAGGATATATTGCACTTTAATTTGTTATTAGTGTGTGGCGACGACATCTGCGAGCTGGAGGAGAGCTGTCTGACATGTCCCGCTGACTGTGGGATTTGTCCTATGCCTACATCCATCAAAGTGGCCATTGGGCTTCCCGTGGCCTTGTTCTGCAGTGGTTTTATCTTAACACTGGTGGTGAGATTGTCGGTTCAATACTTATATTTGCAAGTTGATACTGCAGTGACCCTAGCAATCCGCAACAATACCAGGCATGGCTTTTTCACAGGGAAGTACCACTCACGTATTTACAGAGCTTCTAAAGAGACATGGGGATGAAGAAGATATGAGATCTGGGGAAAAAAATAGATGAAAATGGTTCTGCGTTTACTTCCTACAAGAAACCTTGCATTTGTTTGCAAACTCTTCATATTTTCTTACCAAAATTGCATTTCTTTGAGAAAAATTTTATTTACTTGCAAAACTTTTGCGTTCCTACAAAAAACGTTAAAATAAAAACGCTAGCGTTCCTAAGAATAATTTGCTCTCAATTGCTAAACTTTTGCATTCCAATGAATTTCTTTGCATGCAGTTTCACAAATTTTTAATAACAAGGTGATGTCGGAAAGACATTAATTTAGGTTGAGCAAATTGCGTTGAGTTCAATATTTGACGTTGACTTAATGTTGGATTTTGGTTACATAACCTAAAGAAAACGAAGTTCAACATCAGCTGACAAATAAACATTGAATTTCATCATTGCATCCCAAACAGATATAAACGTCTTATGACAGTGTGTGCCTGCTGGGTGTGTTCCTCCATGAAATGTTTAAATTCTTCAAGAAATTAGTTTTTGCTTCTCCAAAAACTTCACATTCTGTTGCAAAAGTCTCCCAAAGAAACTTTGCATTCATTGCAAGACTTTGTCATATTAATAATACCTTATATCTAAGGTATTATGCATTTCTTGGAAAAGCTCTCTGAGAAACTTCAGGTTTGATTGAATCTCATATTGTTTTCTATCACCACTTTAGAAGCTTAAAAAAACTACACAGTAATTACTCAGGCTAAGTTGTTACATTTGTTACAAACCACATTGTGTTTTCCCATTGTGAGATTTTTCCCCCCTAGTGGCTGCAATACCAAAAACAGAAAATGTTTTGGGATGAGAGCTGGATCGTCAACTACAATAACATCATGTTTGGTAAGAGGATTTAGGCTCATCCACGTCTACATTAACAACATCAGTACTTGTATTACATGAACAAAACAAAACAAAACAATTTGTAGTCAATTACCTTTTCTTACTGAACATCTTCTTTAATGACATTACATGCTTATTACATTTGCTACATTTTAGCATTTATGCTGAAAACGGTTTTTCTTCTCTACAGGTAAAGTGTGCTACACAGGCTTCTGTAGCACCACAAGTCTTCAGACTGTAAAGAGGAACTCCAGTGTGAGTAGAGTCACAGATGTGACGGTCTGCACTGCAGTCAACACCAACTTCAAACCACGCTTCATTCAGGCCGGTATCTAGTGAGTGATGCCTCTTGGGTATCTCTACTAATGCATTTTCTGTCTTGTTTGTTTTGGTTTGCCTTTTTTGTCTTTTCTTGTTTTTATGTCTTGTTTGCTTACATTTTATTGTTTTCCTTTTTTTATGTAAATTTTTTTTTGTTTTGTCTGTCTCGTCTTTTTTTTATTTAGTCATTTTTGCTTGTCTGAATTTGTTTGAACTTTTGTACTTTATTTTGTTTTTACAGTGACGGAAGGACTGTAGCTGTAAAACACATCCAGAAGAAACACTTTACCCTCACAAAAACAATCAGAAAAGAGGTCAAAGAGGTCAGGTGAGTAGCTGTGCTCACAAAATGTTGTAAATTAAACTACTCTGATATCAGACATAATCTTACTTGGATAAGTGACTTGTCGGGGATTTTGTGATGAGTGATTTAAGGCAATTATTTGGCAAAGGAATTAAGACTGTTACTGATTCTTTGTCACAGGGAGCTGGATCACCCAAACCTCTCCAAGTTCTTAGGAGGCTGCATTGAAGTTCCTTTCATAAGTGTTATCACTGAATACTGTCCAAAGGGAAGCCTGGCAGATGTGCTGTTGAATGAGGATGTTCCCATCAATTGGGGTTTTCGGTAAATTTGTATTGTGGCGTTATTGGAAAGCTCTTTAAAAGCTTCAGGATAGTACTTCATTAATAAAATGAACCCTTAACGTTTCCAGATTGTCTTTCGCTACTGATATTGCTCGAGGAATGGCTTACCTGCATCAGCACAAAATGTTCCACGGCCGTCTTCATTCATGCAACTGTGTGATTGATGACCGGTGGGTCTGCAAAATATCAGGTACATCATTTTAGATTTTCTAGAGATGCACAACATGAGAAAAAACAGAAATATGAAATAAGACATGTATTATTTAATGATACAGATTACGGACTGATTGCGTACAGAAAGGAGGACTTTGAGGACATGAGCACCAATTTCCAATCGCAAAATGCCTATCGTATTTACTGCGCTCCTGAAGTTCTGCTGAGAATCAGCCCCAGTTTCACAGCTGCAGCTGATGTGTACAGGTTGGAGACATGCTTGAACCATCTATGATTATTTAACATATAACATATTGTATGTGCAAATACATGTTTGAAATAATTTTTTAATCTTTAATATTTATCAATAAATATTCTGAATTCTAAAATATTATTGCATTCTATAATGTAAAAAAAAAAAGATGTTTCGGTTAAAACAAACAAATAAATAAATAAATACACTGCTAGCCAAACGTTTTTTGTTTTGGATAGATGCTCTTGTGCTCTCCAAGGCTGCATTTATTTAATAAAAATATACAGTAAAAACGGTAGTAATGTGACATTTTTTTTACATTTTAAATTTTTGAATACATTTTGAAATGTAATTTATTCCTTTAATATCAAGCAATATTTTTGTATCATTACACCAGTTTTCAGTGTCACATGATCCATTTAACTAGAAAATTATATTAGTTAATATTCTAAGTTATTAATATCTTCAAATTGTGCGACTTGACTGTATTAACCCTGCCCTTTTCTTCTGACACATGTAAATGTTTTATATATTTTCTAGATGCATCCTAGAGCAGCAGTTTGTTCTCAAATAAAACTCAGTCTCTAAGAAGCATGAAATAACATTTGTCTTGTCTTCCTTTTGTCAAGCTACTCTATTATCTTGGTGGAAATCGCTACTCGCAGTGACCTCATATCAGTAAGTATTTAAGTGTTAGGAAGCTGTTGGGGTTTTTAGGCTTTCTTTTTTCTTTTTTGCATAAAAGTTGATAAGAAGTGTTTTGTTGTATTATGAGCAGGAACAGGCAGATTCAGTGAAGCTTGATGTCATGTGGCGCCCATCACTTCCCAAACTGAAGGCTGGGAGATCAGACAATGATTGCCCAGATCCTGATGATTACTGTGAGGTTTGTATGGACATAATTGATGCATGCTATTTACTTTGCACATTTCCTCTTGCGGCACATTTCGTTGAAGATCAATTACTTCAAGGAATTGCTGTTTACCATGCCCGATTAAAAGATGCTAACTGTGGATAAATGAAAGACACTCAGTGTTTGTAGTCAAATTTCCTGCAGCTGATAAAGAGATGCTGGAACCACAATGTGACCACGAGGCCGACGTTCGAGCAGGTGAAAAAGATTCTCAATAAAATGAACCCGCACAAGGTCAGCCCCGTGGATATGATGATGAACCTGGTATGTATCTCGTAAGTCTTACAATATAAGCATAAAGTGACTGAACACAGAATTATTTGAGTAATTATGTGCAACAAGTATTTATTTAATAATGTAATTATGGTATAAATTGTAGACAGAATGCAAATAGCATATTTACAGCTGAAATGTTTGGGATTAGTAAGATCTTTTTCTTTTCTTCTGTTCATCAAGGCTGTATTTATTTGAACAAAAATACAGAAAAAAACTGCAAAATGTTATTACAATATAAAATTATGGTTATATTTTAATATTCTGTAAAATATAATTTATTTCTTTGATGCAAAGCTGAATTTTCATCAGTCATCACCACATAAAAGTGCTGGAAGCTCTTATGCTGCTTAGTATTTTTTAAAATATTTTTTTAAAATATACATATTTTCTAACAATATACACTAACAAGATGTGTTAAATTGGTTAGAAGTGATAGCAAGGATTTATATTGTTAGAAAGGATTTATATTTTGAATAAATGCTATTCCTTGTAACGTGTTATTCATCAAAAAATCCTGAAAAAGAAAAGAAAAAAAGATGTTGCCAATATTGATGAGTCTAATAATAAATCATTTTTTGAAGGACCATGTGACATACAGTATAATCTTGAGACTCTTGAGTAATGACTGATGGAAAATCCGCTTTGCACACATTACATTTGAAACTATATTAAAATAGAAATTAGTATTTTATATTGCAATTACATTTTGCAAGATTACATTTTTTTTTGTTGATCAAATTGATGAAGCCTTGATGAGTTTTCAAGTCTTTTTAAAAAAAACATTACATGTCTTACTGATCCCAAACTTTCAAGCGGTAGTGTGTGTGTGTGTGTATGCATACTGTATATCTGCACCTGGTATTTATCATCTTATGGGGACCAATTGCCTCCACAAAGATGGGAATACCAGTAAATTTTGACCTTGTGGGGACATTTCTTAGGTCAACAAGGAAACAAGCTTATCAATCACACAGAATGAAATATTTTGAAAATCTAAAAGTGCACACAGATTCCTGTAAGGGCTAGGTTTAGGTGAAGGGTCAGTGTAAGACAATACCACATACAGTCTGTACAGTATCAACATTACGCCTATGGAATGTCCCTATAAAACATGTAAACCCAACATGTGTGTGTGTGTGTGTGTGTGTGTACAGTATATATCTCTCTGTGCGTGTATATACATACAGTTTTTCTCTTCCTTTTTTTGCAGATGGAAAAGTACAGTAAACATTTGGAAACTATTGTAGCCGAGAGAACACAGGATCTTCTTCAGGAGAAGCAGAAGACTGACCGTTTACTCTACAGTATGGAAGTGTATTGGAAATTACAGTGGGAAAAGTGTTGATGACCTACGAAAGTTATTTATTCATCATCATTATTACATAAAAAAACACTTCAATAAATAAAAACATTCAATAAATGTTGTGCAAATGGTTCCACCTAGTGAACATTTAAAGTAATTATGCTGTGACTGTTAATGATTATTATTATTAGTTTTTCAAATATAACATTTATTTATTAATTGATTTTAATTAATATATCATTTCTATTGGTGACAGGCATGTTACCAAAACCAGTGGCTGATGATCTTCGTCAGGGACGTACAGCAGAAGCCCAAAGTTACTCCAATGCTACTGTATATTTTAGGCAAGCAAATTATTGATATATTTGTAATAAATATTTGCTATTAAAGGCGAGGTGACATTTGGTTACATAATACAATATAATACAGTAACTTCTAAAAAGAAAGTCTTTAATACTCACTAAGCTTGGATTTACAGTGAAAATAGCAATCTGAATTACTTAAAATAACTGATTTTTATTTTAAATATTTTATAATGTAGTCCAAAAATTAGCTATTTGAAATAGACATATTTTTTTTTTACATATATTTATATAATTTGAATGCACTATGCAGAATAAAAGCATCACATTCTTCAAAACATAGCTGACCCCAAACATGTGAACTATGTATTGTATCATGAATTATATCAAATATCAATGACTTATTTTGACCAGTGATATAGTGGGCTTCACCCAGCTGTCCGGCTCCAGCACCCCTCACCAGGTTGTGGATTTCCTCAATAAGCTTTACACCACCTTTGATGACATCATCGACAACTACGACGTGTACAAAGTGGAAACCATAGGAGATGCTTGTGAGTGCGCTTACAGAGATCCGGTTTCCTTTGTTCGCCCCACTTTTGCATTAGATTACACAGAAATCAATGAAAGACCTCTCCCTCCTCAGATATGGTGGTCTCGGGAGTACCGAAAGAGAACGGGATCAACCACGCTGGGGAAATCGCCAGCATGGCCCTGGACTTGATCGGCGTCTGTCATGCCTTTAAAATCCCTCACAAACCCACCACACAGCTGAAGATACGAGCTGGCATTCACTCAGGTCTATATAGCTTCAGTTCTCCATCTGTCCTGAATGTAGCATCAAACTTTGAAAGAGTTATATTTTGTGTTATCTTAGGTCCAGTTGTAGCTGGGGTGGTTGGCACCAAAATGCCACGGTACTGCTTATTTGGCGACACTGTAAACACAGCGTCCCGTATGGAGTCCACCAGTGAAGGTATTTACTCAAACGCAGCTGTTTGCACAGAGTCAATTAGTAACTGATCCTGTCTACTATTTCTGGGGCAGAGGAATCTTGTAAATATTTGCACTGTTTTATTGGATAAAATGTAATAAAAGTGAATGTTGTCTTGTCTTGAACTAAAAAACGAAGCTAGCGCTAAACGCTCTTTTATGATGTCTACAGCTTTGAAGATCCAGTGCAGTGGCTGTACAGCAGATCTTCTACACGCACTTGGTGGATATGTGCTGATGTGTCGGGGGTCTCTCAGTGTGAAGGTAAAGCCCGAGACACACTGCACGATCTTAGCAATCCTGTAGGGTCACTGCATGTCACACTATGGAGCTAATATTTCCAGGGATAACGTACAGATCGCATAGATCTTTAAAAGGGCTGTACTGTACGTTTCTGACTCTACTGAAGCATAAAATAACATTATAGGCTATATTAAGGTAACATACCAAAAGATACTTATTTATCTGAAAAACAATGGTACAGTCAGGTATTCTTCTTTGAAAGTATGCGTGGAACAATGGGTCTCTGTTTTGGTTTGTGAAACCCAACCACTGCCACTTTACCCAGTTGTATTTCAGCACCCTGGGTTGCCAGTTGGCATAAAAAGCACACAGCATGTTTAATTTCATTCATTGTCATGTGCGCTCTTGGTGTGGTCAATCTGGCATCCTGCATGTGCGTCAAGTCTAAAGAGTAGGGGTAGGATGAAAAGACCCTCTCCAATATTTGGAATTTGGACTGCAATACCTAGTTTAGCCATTAGGTGTCAATTCTACAGCACCTTTAACAAGAAAATGTAGGCATTTTACACACTATTTTCCTATTTGATACTGTAAAGTTGTTTTGACACAATCTGTCTTTTTAAAAGCGCTATATAAATAAAGTTCACTTGACTTAATAAACTTGGCTAAAACATGTGTAGACTGTACAATGATGACGTGCATGCTACGCTGCTAGTATATATAATATAAAAGAATACACTTATTCAACGGCGTTTTAGTGACATCAAAAAAAAGATTAAATTCGTAATATTTCAAGAATAAAGTCGAAACTACGAAAATAAAGTCAAAATATTACGAGATAATATTTCGTAATATTTTGACTTTAATCCCATAATATTTCAACTTTATCTCATATTTAATCTCATAGTTTTAGAATTTTTTGTTTTGTTTTGGTGGCACTAAAACGCCATCGTACACTTACCATGCACTAGTGGTAAACAGAAAGAGTGAGTTAAATCACATTTTAACAGTTGTAGGGTTTATCTGTGCTAAAAAGGTGGAAGTGGTGAAAGAGGAAGGTAAAAAAGCTTGAGGTATTTAGTTGTATGTTTTAATGCCATGTTGTGTTGATTCCACATCGCATTTTTATCGGTTTGTCAGTAAACGTAGATCTTATCAGCCAACACTCTGCCTTTTGTTGTCTTTTGTCCACGATCACAGAATTCGCCTCGTTTGTTTTTTATGACTGAAAATCGTGAAGTGTGTTTTGGGTATAAGATGGTCAGCTCATTGTTTATACAGCAATTGTCAATGTATGCAAAGAAGCCACCCACAAAGCTATTATTTTGCCTGTTGTAAATTTAGCTCGGCAAAATATTTTGGTTACTCAACGTGGTTGCCGTGGATAGCTTCTCAATTTTTGCAAACTCAGCATGCCACAATGTCCCTAAAGAACGATGATGGGGGGACAATGAAATGGAGTAAAATATATTAAATGCTTTTGCATTGTCTTGCAAAACTATTGTGTTAACCCTAGAAACTTGCAAAACACTTGTGGAAATAATATGAGTTGGAATGAAAAAGCAATATCTCTCTGCTTTTGTGAGCAAAGCTCTAAAGCATTGAAATATAATTACAACAATGTTTACAATGTTTTTTTTAGCTCCTTGTTGCATGAATCAAAATTCTCAGCTTAAAAATGAATTGATAAATACTGATATGTTATATTTACAGCCATCTACCAAATCAATCCGCTATTGATCTTTTTCTTCCCGAGATGATGGTATGGTCCCCTGAGGCTTAACTGCAGATCTTAGAGCAGCTGTGATTTATCTCACTTAGGACTTGGCCTCAGCTGGCTTTTGTGTTTTCACTTAAGTGATGTCTCTTCATTATGCTCAAGTGAATACACACCTCTGCTCTGTCGCTCTCCCCCCTCTTTCTTTCCTTTGTGTGATGCTGTCCTTCAGAGTTTTGTGTTTAAGATACACTGGAGGAGATTTACTAATTGTGACTCTTTGTTAAACAGGGGAAAGGCGAAATGACAACTTGGTGGCTGGAGGCAAAAAGAAGCCCCACAGACCCTTTGTTCAGTGAAGATGAACCTTTGGGTCTTCCTGTTCCTGTCAGCAGTTAACTCAGTCAATCTTAACAAATAAATGGACATGTTTAGCCGATATGCTAACTGGCTTAAGTGTATACTGTTGGTGTATAAGTATATGTGCTATTACATGCTGCTAAGTTATTTGTTGTGTATTAGACAAGATGTTGTATATGTTGTGTTTGTAAGATATAAAATGTCTGGGTAATCTGTTCGTAGAGACAGCTTTATATAAAATATCTTCTTTTATAGATATGCTGGAATAAAATGTCCAAACTGATATGTCTGGTGTGAATGTCGTTCGTTACACTATAGCATTACGTTATTAAACGATTACTATATCACAATAAAATGACACTATTACAGTACTAACCTATTTGAGTTTTTAGCCCCTGCATCGACTGCGACGACGCCTATTGGAGGATATTCTGCGGAGGTGCACGAGTTACAGCCAATGACACGCCCCCGTATTCGTTGCAAGGCAACGCTTTCGCTTGTGAGTGTTTTCGTTCAAGGTTGTGCTGCAGAAGGCGCCTGCATCAGTGTAACGACGTGCCACATGAAGACACTTTATTGCGCAAATTATCTGGACAATATGTATCAATCCGTGCCGAGTGTCGGGAAATGAAGCTGACAAACCTCACGAGTGCTCTTGAATGCCAAAAGATACGCAGTAAGTGAACCTCTAATGGTCTGCAACTTAAAGTCATAATTTGTTAACCACGACATCTGTATGTTATTCTGAAACGCTTTATATGTCGCGTAAACATCGTGTCATTTTGTGTAAATTCGGCATCCTAGTGCAGAAATCCTTCTATTCACCTTAACCTACTTTAGATGTGATCATAGTGTACTCTAGGTGTGTACTAGCTTTCCATGGATTTTTATATGACGTCCTTTAGTCTCAGTACTTCTATTTAACCTTAAAATTAATTAAGGATTTTCATTCATTCATTCCTCCATTAATTAGTTTATTTATTGTAAAGTTGTATAGCTTCATAACAGTCTGCAATCTGAGTGCAATGTCATTTGGTAAAATCATTTTAAATGTACTTTTCTTTCTTTCTTTTTCTTTTTCTTTTTATTTTTTTTTTTATCGCGCTGTAGTAAAATACCTGTTAAAAAATCCCTCATATTAATACATTACACAGTGCCCTATGTTTGTTTGTCTGTTTGCTTTGTTTTTACACAAGTCATGGAATTGAATTTTGGGTGTTATTGGGTTTTAGGGTTTGCAATGAACATCCATGAAACCTTCCCATTCCACATATGGCTTTTAAAGTGGGTAAAAAGGTGCTTAAAATTAATAATAAAGTTATTTTATCTGTATGAACTGTTCACTAAAAGGTTATCAGGAGAACCAAATTGTCATGTCAAGATGATTTTTGACACCGTACTGTATTTTACTTGAAAATGTTGGTGTAGGAAACATTTTTTAATTCTTATCCTACTCTGAATGTTGTGCAAAACACGTGTTGTGCTACACTTTTAGGGTTTTTTATTTTGTTCATTTCATTTAGTTTTTTTTTTTCAGTCAGCTATTAACAAGCTATGACTTTTGCTTTAAGCTCGTCATTTTCTGCTTAAGGTAGTTGTTTAAGTACACTCAAAAAAATTATTCATTGGATGAACTCAATTTAACTGAAGGCAGGATTTCCATCCAATAAATATGTGTACTGTAGCCCCCAACTCATAAAAAATAAATTAATTTGTTTAAATTTAATTGAGTTGGGTCAAATCAAAGATGGTTTGGATACATGCACGGCATGCCTAAAGTATTTTCATTATTATTATTATTATTAAAATAACTTTGTTTTAGCAGGTTCCTAAGCACATCCACTACACTTTACCACAATGGTAACCTCCAAAAACACCAACATAGCAGAAGGTCTTTTAAAAACAAATATAAAATAGCATTAAACAATTACAAGTCTCCCAGTTTAATCATCTTAATAAACATGCCTAAAATTACATTTTATTTCAAGATTTACTATCCTTATCCAGCCCTGTGCAATGCATGATGGGAAGAGGAAATCCACTTCCTACTTACATAATTAAAATCATTTGTGTTCTTTTCAAATAAAAATATTGCGTTAAAACTAAAAAAAACTGTTTCAAGTCAGTTTAACACAATGCATTTGTTTAAATAGGGAACCTAATAGGGAACATAATTGTGTTCAATGAAAATATTTTTTTAAATCAACTGAACAGTATTGGTGAATAATTTTTTGAATGTATTGGGATTAGGGATGCAGAATGTGGTCATAATATGTGCTTTATAAGTACTAGCAAACAGCCAATATGCTAATAGCAGGCATGTTAATAAACAACCCTAACCCTATAAAGTGAGAATTGGTCCCTGGACTAAAGTTTTTCTATTTTTTTCTCCTTTATGGAACTGGAAAATGTGATAGCAGCAGGTTTGGAGTGCTGTGACTGAGTAAATAACATTATTTCTGGGCAAATCAGTTGCATATGTCATATTATGCAAGTTTTCATCACATAGGTGAGGAAAGTAAAATATTTTATCCGGTGCTCCAGATAACTAAAGTCTCTTGGGGAAAGGGGAAGATTAGGCGACTTAAAATACCATGGAAAGTTATTTTAAGGACAGGTTCCCCTCCTAACCTAATTTTGAGCAGTAGAAGGAGTACCATATGTACTAAAGACAAATCTTTACAATTAAAAGTGATTTTTCTGGTTATGCATGATTTTAAACTGCTTTATTTGTACTGTATACAATTATTTGTCTATGTGTCTCATTCTTTTCTAGAACATATAGGCATTATTGACTAGAATGTCTCCTTCAAGGCTCTACACGGCATCGGTCATGCCTCCTCTGCCCCTAAGCTCTTTCAATGTCTCAAGCAACTTCTGCACGGAAGAGAATATCACTGAGTGCATTCTGTACGTCAATCAGGTAGGTGCACTTTTATTTCTTTTTTTGCAACTTGTCTTTTGAGTTTGAAGAAGAAGTATAGTTGAAGAATCTAAACAAGAAAAAATCCGTATATGAATATCGTATTGTAAATGGATTTGCCACTCTTTACATTCACAGGAGTTGTCGTCCCTGTGCTTTCCACCGATTTTCCAAAAATCCGACAGCACTCATGATCTGGATGCTGTGGTTGCCCTAAACAACATCTATGACTTGCTTCAGCTACACCGTCGAGCTGTTGGAATGATGGAGGAGCTGGAGGTGGAGCACCTCAAGTCCAGCAGTGACCTCCACTACCAACATCTCACCAACTCCAGGCTAAAAGTCTGGCTTTTTTAAAGATTATTTCACACCAAAATTTAAATTTTGTCATTACCATGGGTACCATGTCGTTCAAAACACATAAAGCTTATCATCTTCGTATTTTGAATAGAAACCGGGAGGCTTGTGACTGTCCCATTGACTG
Source organism: Enteromius viviparus (assembly GCA_032353835.1). NCBI lineage: Eukaryota > Metazoa > Chordata > Actinopteri > Cypriniformes > Cyprinidae > Enteromius > Enteromius viviparus. Next base: position 6,602,788 of record JAUCNO010000460.1, read on the forward strand.
CCAAACAATTACCACTGTCAAGATCCAGAAAAGTATGAAAGACATTGTCAGAATAGTCCATCTGCCATCAGTGGTTCAATATCTAATTTATGAAGTGATGAGAATACTTTTCGTATACGAAGTAAATAAAATTAAAATAACGACATTTATTTAACTTGAATCTGTTTTTCTCCACATCAGGGTAGTCATTTTGTAGAATATCCCTTGTCTTTTGCCATTATTGGTTACTTGCCAGCCTTGCGACACAGTTTTGAGTTTCCCTCTTGTTTCATTGTGTATTTATATGGTGTCTTTTGAGCTCTCCCTTGTGGGCTGTTGTTTGTATGCATTTGTTCGTGAATGTTATGAGTAGCACACTGTTTTCATGTATCCTGCTTCAAGTGTTCTTTCCGTGTATCCATTGTTTTGTTTTTATTAAATGTTAATCCTCACTCACCACAAGTATCTGATTTAGCGCTCTGGTCCTTCAAATCCTCCCATTTTTCGAATATGCAAGCTGGCAGAAAAGTCTAACTTCAGTGACAAGTGCGCTCATTGCAGCGTTCAGGATTGGGGCCAGCTATTATCACCCCGTGGATCTTCCGGACACCTTGGGGCTCAACTGGCAAATAGCCATTTATTGGTATCTGGGAGATTACCGGGCACGTATGGACAGCATGCCACGGGCTACCGATCTGCTTCTGGAGCGCTGCCCGAGACTCGCTCCGCCGAAACATGGTCAGATGTCCGCACCAAGAGAGTGCCGACTGAGTCGCTTGATTCCCACGCCGCCAGGAGACCCTTCTGAAAGATGACAGCAAGCCCACATCCCCATTGCCAGGAGCGCCGATCCAGATACCCGCAGAT
>JAUCNO010000460.1:6644799-6675355 GCA_032353835.1 Enteromius viviparus
TGTCTTAACTAGTCACCTGTATAAAAGACACCTGTCCACAGAATCAATCAATCAAGCAGACTCCAAACTCTCCAACACTGGAAAGACCACAGAGCTGTGCACAAGGCTGAAACAGGCTACAAAACCTTTAGCAAGAAGCTGGGAGAGAAGGTGATACTTGTTGGTGCAACTGTTCCAAAATGGAAGGAGCACAAAATGACCATGAGTCGACCTCGCTCTGGGGCTCCACGCAAGATCTCACCTCGTGGGGTGTCAATGATTCTGAGAAAGGTGAGAAATCATCCTAGAACTACACGGAGGAGTTAGTTAATGACCTTAAAGTAGCTGGGACCACAGTCACCAAGAAAACCATTGGAAACGCATTATACCGCAATGGATTAAAATCCTGCAGTGCTCACAAGGTCCTCCTGCTCAAGAAGGCACATGTGCAGGCCCGTCTGAAGTTTGCCAATGAACACCTGAATGATTCAGAGTGACTGGAAGAAGGTGCTGTGGTCAGAGAAGTGAACTCTTTGGTATTAACTTAACTCAACATTTCATCCCATATGTGGAACTGTACTCCAAGAGGCACAGAAAGAAAAATCCCATATGTGGGACCGTACCGCTCAACAGGTTAAAATTAATTGTAGCGGAAGTTGTATATTTTATTAACACAGCCACAGAGATGCTTTATAATAAACAATAATAAAAAAAGCAGTATATACAGCAGTGTTAGGTAAAATGAAACACACATTAAAGGAATAGTTCACCCAAAAATGAAAATTGCGGCATTACTCGCCCCCAAGTAAGTTGCATCATACGTTGCGTCATAGGTCAGCCTCCGACTTTGTTCATCTGAAATAAAAAAGTTATGTACACCTACAATGGCTTGGGGTGAGTAAAATATGCTGTTATTTTCCTGTTTGGGTGAACTATTCCTTTGATGTAGGATTTTACAGATTACGAGATTAAAGTCGTAATATTTTGAGAATAAAGTTGAAATACTATGAGATTAAAGTTGAAATACTATGAAATTAATGTCGAAATAAAATGAGAATAAAGTCGAAAAATTACGAGAATAAAGTCGTCCTAGTTTGGGAGCATCCAGAAATATTCCAAAGTCTCAGCTTTCAAAATCGGACAGTTTTATAGCGAAGTCCAACTCTCTATCCATTAGGCCATTAGACTTCATTCTAAACTAGTCTATAGCCCATTTTCCCATGCCTTCTGATGTTCCTTCACTTTTATAAGAAGAAGAAAAACACATTAATTTGAAAGCTAAGCTGTTTTATATGAAAAGCGACAAAGCTATAACAAATCCAATGGTAGACATGAAATATTATTTACAAGCATATTGTCCCCGCAAATATTACATTCCCTCATAAATGCCTTTGTAGCATATTAAAAACATTTAAATAAGAAAGCTACAGCGCCCCCCAAAGGAATGTTGACTGAGTGTGTGAGTTGATCAAAAGTTATTCCTGTTCAGCCTTTTAATAAATATTATTTTTGATATTAAGCGGTTTCCGCGAGTTCTTAGATCTCATCCCAGTGAGATGAAGCGGCCGCCCGGATGCAACCATATTCAAATATGTCTAAATTCCAGTGGCTTTCTCTCAACCTGGGTCATTTACAAGTGCACTATACTAAATATTATACCTTTAATTTCAAAGATTTAAATTCTTGAAACATTTCGACTTAATTCTCATAACATTTTTACATTATTTTCATAATATTTTGACTTTAATCTCCTAGTTTTAGATAATTTTTTTTGTGGCACTAAAACACTATCATAAGTATGTTCAGGCACGTGCACACATAGACATCAAAGGGGGCTTGAGCACCTTTTTTTTTTTTAAACAATATATATTCCTGTTTGTGCACAGCTTCCCTGTCAAACAAACAGGCACGTGCTTGAGCACCCGCCCCTTTCCTCCTGGATGCCTCAAGTACCCTTTTCTTGGGCTTTGTTTTGTTTTTTTATTTCTTCAATGTGTATGTGTGTATGGAGCCCTGTCTTTGCCCCACAACAATACAATGTAACTATTAATCTCAAGTTTGCTAAATAAACGGATCTGGCTCACATCAGTCACATGACTGCCATTAACCAATGCTCGCTCGTGATGGCAGAACGCGTTTGTTACAAGCAGGTTCTGTACCCGGTGCATCATGGGTATTTCTTTAGAGTTCACTTATTTTTACTGTCATTTAAGCAAGACGGTTGCGTTTTTGTATTAGTGATGTCATGTGTGTTTATGTTTAAGTTAGATTGAGTTTGGTTCATTTACAGCCCTTTTATATAAAAGTGTACAGTTACCGTCATGTGTAGGGGAGTGACTTGTTGATATGGTTTTCAAGCATTACATATTAAAGTTATCATGGATGTAACTTGCTGTTGTTTAGCATACTATTTGTCCTCTTTTTTAAATTAGAGTACCCACCCCGTTAAACATCTCTGCAAGGTCATATGTGTGTGTACACACACACACACTACATGCTATGTTACTTACATGTCACTAATTTGTCTTAAACACAAAATCAAAAAAACAATTGTCTTAATTGTCTTAACTGTTTACAGATAACACTCCATTGTGTTGATTAGCAACTCTATGTAACATTATTTAACAATCATACATAGTAATTCAAAGAAAGTGTAACTATAGTGTAAGTGTTTACAGTCTGATAACACAGCACAACATCTAGATATAAATAATACCACATCAAGCCCCAAGGTAATCAGTGATGTCATCATATATGACATCACTGTGATGCTGATGCTGCTGAAGACAGTCATGAATGGTTTGAATGACTGTTTCTAGGCGACGATCTAAAGCAGAAAGATGTTGTTCAGTGAGGAGCGGGGCCACCGCTGAAAGTGGGTCCTGAGACAAAGACGCACGCATGACATCACTCAACCGATACGACTGGAGAGATAGCAGGCGTAAACGAAGCAATGTGGAACGACGAACCCTAAAGGTAAGAACGAGGAAATAATAAGCAGATCAAAAAACACATCACTCTTAAATTGTTAGTTACGTTCACTCTACCTGCAACACTGCACAAGAGGAGCCAATATAGACGGTTCATCTTTAGCATGACGTCCGAACCTAGAACACAGATGAGCCATTATGCTCATTCAAACTGAGCCAAACAAAACATCATCTGAAAACTTCTTTGATTCTCAATTTTGAATACTCACGCTCTTCCATTGTCTAAGTGTATGAGAAATGTGTCATTGCCAAACTTTTCAAATGTTTCATAGTGGTGCCTGTCCATGTTACCTGAGGAGGGTAGATGGAAAGTATCAGGGAAATGTACATTTAACCATAGAAAGAGACCGATAAAGATTATTTTGATCATTTACATCAGTTCAGTGGAAATTAATAAGGTCTGAAGTTGAAAGGTCTTTTAAATAAATCTTCCTTTGTACATTTTTCTGCGCTTTGAGTAAGTACTGTGGCTCTTGGATATATACAACATTATTACCATATTGGTGTCATTTACGGTAGTAATAACATGCTACACCAAGCTATTTCAAAGAATGTAAGGATATGTCTATGCTATATCTCAGAAAACCTAACTTTTTGTTTTGTAAGTGTTCACCCTTGCAGAGCCGGATTTACTATATATATGTTATATTACTATAACAGGCCTAAATTTTCCCTCCAAGCAAACAAATAATCAGTGGAAACCATAACATTGTTTTCTATCGCATTATGAGCACCTGCGTTTAGTCAATGCAAATTTAGTTCTTCATTAGTTTGAGAACGGAGAAAGACTGTTCTGTAGCCTAGACTCCATGCAGTGTCAAGGCCAAATTACCACTTTGGGAGTGCATTATATTTCTTTAATAATGAAATGTGAAAAAGATTTTAACGGCCTAGAGTCAGATTCACATATCAGTAGTTTGCGATTTATTTTAATCTCCGTACTTAATACTCCGTACTTTCCATACATAAAAAAGGTGGAAGACATGGAAATAGTTGATAATTTTACCCTTTTGTTTGTTATATTTAATTACTTAATAAATTGCAGGGGTTTTGGATCTTTAACTGTTGTAGCTATCCCATAGTATAATAAACATATTATATATCTCTTCATTGTGTTTAGGCACGTGCCTAGAATGCCCGTGCATAAATACGGCCCCGCACCGTAGTATCATCTGAACCTGACTCACTCATTAGAAAGTCCAGAATGCTCATGTCGATCAGATCCACCAATCGAGTGCCTCGGTCATAGGGAGGAGTATTTTTTATGGAGTCACAGTAGTTTGATTCTGTCTCCCATCTGTTACATGAATATTCATCGGTTACTCATACTGGATTCTCCACAGTGAATCCCACTCAATAAACGTACAAAAAGAAATAAAGAAGAGCTCAAAAGTAAATGCACTGAAAGTCCATATTGATACTTCAAGTGCAACAGAAGAAAGAAGGTCATACAAGGTTGGAACTACATGAGGCTGAGTAATTTTGGAGTAATATTTTTAAATAGCACACTCTCCACCCACTCAGCCAGCTTGCTTCGGCTATAGGACCGCCTCCAGGGACTCCTCCACGAGCGCCGTGATGCAAAACTCGGGTCTGGCAACATTGCAGCCATAGACCCCTCTACCTTGAGGGGACGGCCACAGATAGCATGCTCCGTGGAGCAGTAATAGGAACACTGGCCATAAAAGCATGCATTCCCCACTGCAGAAAGACAAAGACAGATGGTGACGTACAAGAATTCTCTGTTTGAGAGGAAGTAATATTGGAAGGTAAAAGACAAGTGCAACAAACCCGGAGAAGTGAAAAACGTTGCGACCAGTTTATGATCGGTGGTGATTTCTTTGATCTCTTTTATTACATTAACAAGCCTCCCAACCACTGGAGGCACCCTTCTGAAACCCAGTATCCTTATTGTGAGAGAGAAAGTGCTTTCATTTTTTATGTTTTTATTTAATTTGAATTCATAGTGATTCATCCATTTATTAATATATTACCTGTCCAGGTGGAAAGCTGCGATCTCGGCATTGTGCCTTTCGAAGTCAGAAAAGTAGTACAGATTCACATTGGTCTCCTCGTGCCGTTCCTGTCTTAAGTCGAAACAATTGTGATCATAATTTAAACATAATCCTCAAAATTCAGATGTTGAATTACATTAACTGTGTTTGACCATGGCTATCATTCTAAAGTGAGTCTATAGTGTCTAAATCTTGCATTTATTTGTTTTACTTTATTTATTTATTGGATTGCATCTCATAAGCTGCATTTCCATCCACCTATTTTTATGCTTTTATTTGTTTGTTTGTTTGTAATATTGAATAAAAAAACGCTAAATGGAAAATGTGCATAAAATACAATGGAAACACAATTACCGAATAAATTCCTCATTGCGCATCGAAAAAGTTGTGGGATGGGGTGACTAGTCTAGCAGTGGACCGATCTTGTTCTCAGCTTATATATATGTTGTTATGGTCATTCTGAAAAGCCTGAGCAAAGTCTTACATGACTGCATTCCCAAACAGAAGCATCCGCCTCCCTCTGCATTTATTGTTTTGTTTGCGCACTTTGAGCCACAAGTCATTTATGAATAATATAAAGTTTTTGACTCTTTGGACGATACTTTATTCGCTCTTGGTTTAACTTTCCTTTAGTTCACAGTGTAAAAGAGAAATGTAACAATTTGTTGTGCGAAGAGGCACATGGTGGATCTCACTTCATGGGCTTGAAGAGCGCCTGTCCATAATTAGGAAATGACAACACCAACTTCAGCTGCGTCCCACCGGATTTTTGCACTGAAAAGCACCACAAAATTTTACTTATAAAATCACAATAACACAATTGTTGAGTCTAGTAACTGTGTCACATCTTTAGTAAGTATAATGCATTAAAGGGCACCTATTGTGTCTCTTATTACAAGATGAGAACCGGTGTTCAGCCGATCATATGGAAAGTCAAATGCACTGAAAATGAGACGAAATGTGAATTTTCTTTAACCCTCCTCCTCCCCAGCACCACCTGTCTAGATCTTCTAGGGAGATTCTTTCTGGTCAAACTTTCTGGTTGTTTCCTAATAAATGTAATTTTGCAAAAAGAATTGTTCATACCCAACAGATCTAGCCCACAAAGTCAATCCTGCCTATCCATATCAATAAAGTATTGTTAAAGAGAAAGACCTTCCAAAAATGAAAATAAATTGAAATTCTGTCATCATTTACTTACAAGTTACAAGTAAACGATGACAGAATTTTGCATATATATATACATTTTAGACTTGTTTTTAACCTGTTTGCTAGTTAGATTTTTCATATTCTAAAATGAAAACAGGCTCCCATGTTTTTTCATTCTCCCCCCTCCCCTTATCACATAAATGCCTTGCTTTGCACAATTTAAGGTCACCTACCTGCACTGACAATGCGATGGGATGCCATTTGCTGAGTCAGTGCTGACAGATTGGGGTCTTTGTGCTGATACATCTGCCAGCGTGATATACCAAGGTGAAACCGCAGCCAAGGTGGATGTGTCTCAGCACTGGTGTTCCAGCGGATGGGATCAAAGCCGTCCTCATTAGCACTCAGCCTAAAGATGGGATTCACTCATGGGTTTCTGACAGCACAATGGTTATAAAAAGTGCATCAAGGAATTTTATTTGTCTTGATGGCTAGTATAACAGCAGTTTTTGTACTTAATACTGACACCTGGAGGCCAGGATGAAGTATCACAGAAAAGTAAATATTTTCACTTGTGATTATCTTTATTCCGACTGGTTTGTCAACCAGTTAAATAATAATTCACCTCAAAATTACTTTCTTCTGCCATTATTTACTCACCCTCAAGTAGTTCCAAATCTGTATGAATGTTTTGTATGAAGGAAGACATTTAGAAAAAAGTTTAGAACTTGGTTTAGAACTACTTGAGGGTGAGTAAATGATGACAGAATCATTTTTTGGTGAACTATTTCTTTAAGCCACTGTGACCTTAATAAATTAATAAACATGAAATGTCCGGGTTAGAAAACCCTCTTTTTGAGCTAGATGCTACTGGTCTAATCAGATTCAATGATCTATGCTAAGCTAAGCTAAAAGTGCTCCACCTCACCCAGAGATTGGCTGAATGGATTCAAAAATGGTAAAACTGTTTAACTCTAGGGGAATTGGAAAATGAGCCTATTTTCAAAAACAGTAATTTACTGAATTTATACATTTAGTCTGGATATTATTAAAAAAATCCACTAATAATAATAATAATAAAGTGATGTCATAACATCCTCACCACTGCTGTGTGCTACGCTCTTCCTCTTTTTTTTTCGTTCGGACCTTCAGCAGCCAGTCATCATCGGACAGAGGTGGAGTGGGTATATTATACAGCGGGTGGGAGTACAGAGCCTCCAGTTTGGCCAAGCCATCTGCTATACCATCCATTACCACTTCCTGGGTGTCACTTCCTGCAGCAGCCATTGTGTTTGTTGAAGCAGATGTGTTTTGAACGAAGCTGATGGAGGTCTGGATGTCAGGGTGTAAGTGGAGCTCGCAGGAAGTGTGGTATATGGACAGGACAAGTGAAACCACCAGCAAGTGCAGACTCAAGAAGACAATTAACAGCCATAAGCGCATTGTCCGTGAACGCCGACGTGTACATACTCGCATTGTACTGAAATGAGATGCCAAAAAGTATAAAGTTTAGCTCCACAGTGACGTGTAAAGGAATATAGAGAAAAACATACCTGTTTTCCAGTTGAAGGTGTTGCTCTCTCTGTCTGTCTGGACTAAAAGGAAGCTCAGATTGTCCTTTAGACCTTTATTCCCCGTTTGCACTCTTGCACTCCCTTTTTCTCTCAAACATTATAAAGGAGAGGTGCCAGGTTAGGTTGATCTGAATGGAAATGTTTACTTTCCCCCCGGCAATATCTACCACATCTCCCAATATGCCAGAGTCAGTTTTTTTTTTTTTTACACCAAATTGTTGTCTATCCTTGTCTATCTCACTTTTAAGGACAATTGTTTATTAGTAATTTCTCTGGTGAAACCAAACCATTGTGGGTCTGCAAAATGAAAATATATATGTGTTTTTGTGTGTGTGTGTGTGTGTGTGTGTGTGTCTATATTTGTTTTTAATCTTTATTGTGTATCTTTTAGAATTCAATATTAAACTAAATACTAAATAATATTAAAATTACAAATAAATTGAATAGACAACAATATTAATTAAAATGTCTACTTTAGTTCAATCATTTAGATTTACAATTTTACTAAACAAACAAAAAACAATAATAATAATAATAATAATCTGAATGCCAAAAAAACAAAAACAGAAATAAAAATAATTATAATAAAAATCTGAATGCCAAAAAAATTATTAATATGAATGAAAACAAAATGAATAAAATAGTATTTTATAATTGTGTAAAAAAAAAAGTAAGAAAAAAATTACTTTAAATACTTTTACATTTTTAAATTTTGTACATTTCAGACACTTTAATAGGAATATGCATTTTTATTTTCAATTTATGGTGTTCTGCTATCAAATTAAATGAATAAATAAACACCATTGGGTCAACAAACTACAGAATAATTCTGTTATAAAGTTTGCAAAAAATTTTAATTTTATTGAAGTTGTGGCTTCACCCCCACCCCACAATATAGAAGTAATATAATGTGCTTGCATGTTAAATATAAGTTCACCTAGAGAACTCTTATAAGCCTGCTAGATCAAATTTCATGCTACACTTACTAGTTCCAAATCAGGAGAGACAAGTGCAAAAATGCTCTTTTGGGTCTCATAATCTCACCCTGTACAACTGATGGGGGACCTCCTCACCATGGCAACCCAGAAACAGACTTGCACGAGCATCTCTCGTGCAAACATGCGCCCACATTCACCACACATCAGCGGATGAATAACTCGGAGAACACCTCGCACCGCCTGGTGCTTCGTGATCAAATCCGCACATTAGCTAATGCTGCATAACAGCATGCAATCAAAGATCAGATACACAGCAGAAGGGCATGACTATATGCCAGTCATGATAGATAAATATGTATCAATCTGTGATAATTATTATCCTGTAAAATTATGGTATACAGGTTGCTAAGTAACAGTTTTGAAATGAAGATGCCAAAAGGCCAAACGATTAACGCAAAGTTGTTTAGAGTGTGGGAGGTTGCATAAAGCCTTTTTTAGCAATCCAAAAGACTGACTGTGGTTCAATAATATGCCAGACAGAAAAATGCGTTTCTCCCAGTCCCAACATAGTCTCACGACCAATTTGTACGGATTCCTACGAGATTGAAAATTTGTGCTAATTCTTACGAATTTTGTACTATTTGTCTAAACCCCAGTAACGAGTAGGTTTAGGGGCGGGGTTAGGTGTTGGTCATTCATACAAATTCATACGAATTGGTAACTCATAAAATACACACGATTTAGCAGTGAGGTCGTACGAATTTGCCACCTCTTAAAATATGTACGACCTGCTGTGAGATTGGGCTTGTTTCGCTATAATACATATTTGTCACAATTTTTATTTTTATTTTTTTTATAAACGACAATCTATTTTATAAAAGCAGACTGTAGATGTTAAATTCATTTTTTTTTTACATAACGGTTAAGCAACATGTGCCCATTGATGAAGTATCCTAAGTAGGCTTAAATCGGGTTACTCTAAAGGTCAAAGAGTCAAAAACTTTCGTCCAAACTTTTCGCCTGTTAAAAAATAAACCTCTCTTTGAGTCAATCACATTTACACAATTCCTCCGAAACATTCATTCATCTTTACATTTCATGTCATGTTAAAGTTTCTGCGTTTTCGCATCCGAAGAATGCATTTTGATAGGAAAGCAAACAAAACACAACGGAAAAATGCACGCGAGAATTACGTGCAATGACCTTAACCCAATCTCATGGCAATTCGTACATATTTCACAAGTTCATACAAAGGACCACACCTAACCCTGTCCCTTAAATTTACCCTCACACAAATCATACGCACAAGGTCATACTTATTCATATGAATTAACCACCGTACGTATGAACTGGTCATGAGATAGCGTTGATTAGTCTGCTTAAACTCCGCCCTTGCGAGCTCACAGGCCACACCCATATCTCAACATCCAAACAACAACTGATACACAGAACAAAGTAAAAACAAAGTGAAAAGGTTTTATCGATATTACAGGATAGCATATTGGTTGTTGTCAATTTTTATATTTTATAACTGTATTATTTCATTAATACACCAATCTCTAATAAAGTCATGCATGGACTTCAAGGAAAGTCATTTCACTGCTTTTCACCATATATCTTCAAGTAATCTATTACTATTTGCCACTATTTTATATTAAAATTGTTGTTATTCACAGTTTATTCCACTAACCATCTTTTTTGTGCTCCGCAGTAGAGTGGAAGTATTACTTTGAGCATAGATACAAGTGAGACACCAGGCACACAGAAAAAAAGCCCTTTTGCCGCAATGCATATTTAAAAGTCAAAAAAGGTGAGCAGAGAAAGGTTAATGAGTGTCTATTGGTATGGAGGTCACAGTAACCTGACAGCGGGTCATTGTGTGTCTGAGTAAACAGATGCTCCGAGCCAGATGTCTCCCCTCCCTTGAGCAATAGTCAGTAAATAACATGTGCTACACTCAAAAGTATTTGAACCCCTGCTCAATACATACATAACTTTTAAACTGTAAGGATAAACTATTTTTCTCCACTGACAGCTTGTGTAAAAGAATGAGAGTCTAAACAGCTGCTCTTGTGGATTATTCAATTATTCATTCTGATGGCACCCATTCCAAAAGAGCTTAATTTCGAATGAGGTTTTTATTACACAAGACAATAACAATAGTTATTAATAAAACAAATACACATTACATCTGTTCAAAATGTACAACTCCTATAAAATATCCAAAGTCTTAAAAACAGATCGTATGTATTCACATATTATTTAAAAAATAGCATTTGTCTTATAAAAATACTTTATCCTTCAGAAAACACGAAAGGAATGGAAACGATCATAACTCAACTGAGGAGAGACAGATAGAAGACAGAAAAGAGACAGATGGAGAAAGAGTGGCAGAGATGGACAATAAAACCAACAGATGTCCTGCCAGCAGTGAGAGAACGGATAAAACAGAAGACAACATAAAATGCTACATTCAAAACAAACCGTATGAAACGTGCACCCTGTTCAGTCGTGAGTATAAAGTCAGGAAGCAAAGTGTTTTAGTGTTAGGAACACTTCCATACGCAAACCGCCAAACCTCCACCGAAGAACATGTAAAGCAGGTTCTTCACTTCGTGCGTAATTTCGAAACCGAAGCCCTCGCCAATCACCACATGCCAAGAGCTCCCAAACTTCTTATCCATAGACTCCTTTATCATTTTGGCGGCGTTCTGTTGAGAAATAACGACCCAAAGGTATAAACAACCACAAAGGAGACCTCATTCACATCTCATCTGCTTCTCCTAGATGCCAATGAGAACTGACCTCATTATTAGTGGCGAATTTCTCGCACGCCGTAACGCAGAGCTCCATGGTCTCCACTCGCATCTCCTCAGACATATCTGTGTGCTGCGGAGGAAATGTGTTTTGGGTCCATTTATGTTAACTTTTCGACTCATTTTGAGGTCTGAAACATTACCTGAATATGACCGACATGTTTTTACGAGTCATTCTGACCCATTTTTCATGGTTAAAAACATTTATTCTTCTTTATGCATCTGACAGTCATTTTTTGTTCCTCCAAAACAATTTATATCTTACATTTTTATAAAATCACGTAACAAAGCAATGCTTTTTGGTGTTACCCATACCACGCTCGACTGTTTGAGTTCAGAAAAGCAATATGAAAGCAAGCTTTTCATGCCCTTTTTGTATTGTTTGTTATAACTCTTTGGATTTTTCCAAGATTGAAGAAGTCCACAGTTTTTACCCGTATGAGAGGAAAGCTGTGTAGTCTCTTGTAGTCGGCCTCGTCCTTCTTGCCATCGACTGTCTCTGCCATGATGTTGAGTTCTAGATGAGAATAAATAAACAGGTTTAACACATCAGAAATCAAATTTAACATATATTGATGGATATTGTTTTAACAGCTTTTGAAACATTGGTACCAGTAACACCAAATACCTCCATATACCATAGTACAGCAAGTTAATTAAAAATTTAAAAAAAAAATACTATTTCAATTGTAAGGTTCAATAACATGACATTACCATGGTATCATGTCCAAACAACAATGCTAATACCATAGTACTTTAGATTTTGTTGAAGTAAATGTCACATTTTAACATATGTTAGGATACGTCAGGTAGTAATAGTCCTGCATGCTTATGAAACGATTATTATCTTTGTTTTGGGAAACAAACAGTAACTTATAAGAAACCTGCTAGCTTGCTAACCGTCTTTGCTAATTTGTATGGCTAGGTCGCTCGTTTTTATTTCCATTAACATTACATTATCTACCTATGTGTTATACAGTACATATAAACTAGCTTGGGAAATATAAAGACAAATTTACGTACCGTAATAAAAATAAACTGAAGTTCAATGAGCTTAAACCGACATCGCTAGAGGGACTTGTCCACCATGGCAACCACTCCTGCGCGACAGCTGTGTGCGTAACCCCGCCCCTCGTAACGCGACGCTTGTCGTGATTGGTCCATGGGCGTGTCGTTCCCTCTTTCGTTTCAGAACACGTCATCCACCGGTATGTGTCTGGTGAATTTCTATGGTCATTTAGCAAGATTTTCATTTATTTATTCTGCTCTTTTTCATTGGGACAGATAATTGAAACAGGCAAATTTAAGAATTATCCTTAAACGAGTATGCTAGTTTACCCCCAAATTAAAATGAACTGAAAACTAAATATATTCAAAATGCCATCAGATTGAATGTCTAAATATCAATAATTAAAAGTATGACTGAAGCGGCAGCCCACCAATTAATGCCTTGTCATGTTTTTAAGAAAAAAAATCCATCATTAACTACTTTTTACCTTAAAACAAAAGAAATTCTTTCAGCAAAATAGAAATATCTATAGGCATCTTAGGCTATTAATGTTGCTTTCTCCAGTGGAAAACCACAAATCAGGTAGGAAATATGCACAGATCAAGCAATATTTACAAGCAAAAATACTTCTAAACAAATGTAGATAGACTGATATTTTGGCCAGAAGCTACAGTTTAAAGTTAAAAGGTTGTAATTAGGAGTTTGTTTTATTAGTTTTTGCTTCAGAAGACATGAAATTCACCAAAAAATTGTATTCCGTTCTCATTTATTTGCTTTGATGTCATTTTAAAACTTCAGGCAGAATTCAATGACAAAGCTTTAACCACACAACGAGTAAATTTTGAGAGAATTGTCGTTTTTGGTCTCTCTTTAAGGTCAGTATTTTATGAGCGCAGACACCAGCTGTGTTTTATCCCCATGTAACCTTACCGTGGTCTGAGCAGGTTGAAGCCTGCTTTCTAGATGCTGCATTGGTCCCACTACATTCATCTGTGTTGTTTAGTCTCTTCGCCTTTTACTGACCCTATTAAGCTCTAGATACAGCTGTGCACAGCTGGTGAGTTTGCCCCAGATAACTATCACAATGATCTCAGAGCTGTCAGCAAGAAGCAATGCTGTTTTTATCCATACTATGGAAATCAACTGTTTGGGTAAAAAAAATAAGTGTAATTTTAACTGTAAAATCTTGTAAAAACTCTACAGAAAAACAAATAAACAGTAAGTTTCCGAACTATATACAGGTAAAAACTGTAAAACCTATAACCAGACATTAAAAGTAAATTTACAGTAAAATGTTGTTAATTCTAGTTTTTAAAAGTAAATAGACAAATCAATATATAATTTACAATTAAAATAAATAAATAGCAGTGTGTGTTGTTGAATTTATTGGTTTACATTAAATTTTTCCAGTTTGTAAATTACAGTTTAATACTGTACATTTTGTACAAAATTATTCAGGTTTTTTTTTCACTCTTCAAAATTATTATCTTCTTTTATGTTCAGCAGAAGATGGACCTTTGGAACAACTTGTGGGTGACATGACAGAATTTTCCCATTCGGTTAAATTATCCCTTTAAATGTTAACAGGATACCTTTCCTAACACTGCAATACAGCTAAACGTTTTTTCATGTATCCCATTTTAATATTCAGGGAGCGCATTAAGCCAGCCATTTGTAGGTTACTGTATGTAATGCATTGAATGGTGCTTATTTTGAGACACTTGATCATCTAAAAGCTTTCCATGAGTTTCCCAGACAGCCCTTGTTTTGATTTGTGGATTATAGGGGATTTTCAGTTTCTAGATAGATTTACAAATAAAAGCAGGGAGAGGGAGGTAATCTAACTGATTTGATCAAGAATATAAGCAGGCTTCAAGAGAGAAGGCTTGATGCAGACAAAAGCCTGAAACATAATAACAGGTACAAAGCGTTACAACCAAGAAAAGTGTTGCTTTATGATTGTGTCTAACAAGTGCTGTGAAGAATAGAGGCAGCTATTGTACACCAATCATGTCTTGACATTTCTATCGTGATTCTGGGGAGGATATATGAAGGATAGGCAGCTGGCTTATGATTATTGCATTTGTCTGTATTGAAAATAACAAATGGCAAATGCAGTGACTTTATAGAAAAGGAAATACACACACACAGAGAGAAAGAGAGGAAGTTGCTAGTGTGAGAAGCAGCAGGGGTCAAAGTGATGGAGGGGGTAATTAACACACATCTATAATTCAACAGCCGCAGCAACAGAGTGAAGAGAGCAGTGAGAGGATGAGAATAACAATTACCAGGGATTTGCATGCATTTGAGCCAGTGTGATGTACATATACAGTGTAATTGTATGGATATATTATAAGTTTTTTGACAGACAGACAGAAATAAACAGACAAGTAAACAAGACAATGCACTCTCATAGTTCATTTTCTTCACAGTTTTAATATTTTCATCCACATTTGACACAATATCATTGCAGATCCTTGGTGGTGCAAATATGAAGAAGCACTATACTGACATCACAGCTGATCATCAACCAATAGCAAGAGTCAAATAAACAGACAGGCACTTCCCCATAAGCTTTTCTCTGTGAGGGGGCAAGTAGGGCTAGATGCAGTGCAATGGTAACACGACAAGATGCTAAACACTGTTTTACGTTCGTATTTTTATAGTGTGTGGACTGCACATCAGATCTTCGAAATTTAGTGCGATGTTTAAGATATTAAGCTTCGAATAACACATTCTGGTTTAAAAAAGGTTTTGGATCTCGCTGAATCTGTGAGAAAAGACACGCAGCAGGGTAAAGACCCATGTGACCAGATGCCAAAAGACAAATTTTAAACAGGTTATGATAAAGATAAGACTTTCAAGTGCTGCCGGACTGAAATAACAAGTGAAGTGATCCTAAGAGACCGGTAATAAAAACCGAGAAAGGAAAAAGCTGCTCTGGGAAAGAAGCGAAAGCTCCACAAATAATGAAACAAGAGCAAGACAAATGCTGTGAGAATGAGCCACATCCATCATATTAGAAAACATTCTCTATATCTGAAGGGACCTTTGTGCAGTAATGCTTTGAGAAGAAGGGCATGAAGTAACCCAAGCAACTGAGACACAAACAGGCCTTTTAAAAGCCTTCGGCAGCAGCTCTATCCGAAGTAACACAACAACACGCACAGACAAATCCCTTCCCTGCAGAAACAAACACTCAGTGAGAGTGTAGCTCTACGGTAAATATATTCTATACACAGACCGGGACCACGGCACAGTTGTCATACCTTTCAGGCCATTTTTGTGTCATTTACCCTCGCCTCGAAAAAAAAAGAAAGGTATTGACCCATGGCCCTGCTCACTGCCGGGGATGGGAGCTCCGAAGGCAGGGGTCCAGGGGGTCCTTGACGGCCCCTCCAAACACGTCCACATCTCGGTCTGTCCAGGGGACTATGTTCCCCAAGCGGGGTGAATCTGCACATGCTGCCAAAGCAGCAACCTCTGTTGGCGACAACACCCGGTCCCATAGATTAAACAACGAAAGCTCCCCAACAAGAGCCTGGGATGCATCAAAGCGCCCGCCAAGGGTGTCCTGGAGAGGAGCCAAGGAGAACAGAAGGGTTATGCTTGGATAAACATAGCGATGCATCAGAAATACTGGGCAAAAATGGTACCATTAAGGGTCCAACACCTTGACACTGGGATAGGACCCTCAAAGGTATACCTTTGCATTTGAACAACCCTTTAAGAACGCAAACATTGTCAGGAAAAAATCTGCAAAAAAATGGACATTAACCTTTAAAGGAAAACTTTGTACCTTATCTACCCCTAAAGGTGCATATTAGAGTATAAATTATGTATCTTTATGTTACTACCATGAATTCTGTCATAGGCAAAATAAGGTGCAGAGATACTTCCCCAGAAAGGGTACTGCCCTCGTGGCAAGCTTTTGCACCACAGAAGATACAATGTTTGCACATTTTCTTCCAAGGGCGAAGGTGTACATTTGAGGCTGTATTCAGACTCTTCAAGGATTCACTGTCTTGCTTACCTGTTCCTGTCCCAACACCAGGACGCCCCCGGATTTGATTGGGTGCCATGCGGACAAACCTTCACCCCGTCCTCTCAACTTTCCACCTTGATAGGCTTTCCAAACTCCATCCCGTAAGGTCCAGCTTACACACATGTGCTGCCAGATGCCCTGGGGCAAAGACAGAGGCAGCTGTGCCACCTGTAAATTGAAGGAACATTTGAGTCCATTAGTTGTATTGCATAAGGTTGCTGGGGAAGGAGGGTGTAGTGCAAGGTTCCTCAAATCTGGACCTGCTTTGCAGATCTTAAACCCTACCTACTGTGCAGACCAAGATTAGCTTGTTCAGGTGTCTTTGACTCAGGTTAGAGTTGAACTCTGCAGAGCAGTGGCCCTCCAGGTCCAGATTTGAGGAATCTAAGTGTAGTACTGTATATCTTACCTTATCATTGATGAGTAGTTCTGCTGGATTATGAATGCCTTGCAACAGGACAAGTTGGTTGGGTTGTTCCGGTACAGCATAGGAAAATGGCGTCCCAATTCCACTCTCAGCAGGCTTGAGCCACAGACATGCTGTAAAGGCATACATCTCTGGAATATTCCGCCTGACAAGCCCGTACATGTAGTTAGTCCGCACAGGGAAGGAAAGTTTATACCCTTGAGGGTAACTGTAATCTGTAAGACCTGGGAAGGAAAGATCGAGAGAGTGAGTTGACAACGAGGAGAGAATTGCATCCCTGAGTTTGACCCAACCTACTCTGTTCCAGCTCTGCAATACGCTCTTGCAGGGTGTTGATTCCCTGGTCTATGTGCTGGTGGTGGCTCTGGGTCTCTTTCCGGAGGTTCTTCCTCTCCTTCTCCAGCAGCCTGATCTTTTTTTCCAGTTCTCCCTCCAGATCCTCCACAGGCCTGCCAGGCTCGCCCACCACTACACTCCCCAGTGTGCTCACAGTATGCTCTGTGTGGTTCATCGCTGCCGGGCCTATTTCCAACTGTGAGAGAATTATGCAAGTCAACATTGCAAAACTTAATGCATCCTGTTCAACAAGTGCACTTGATTATATTATATCCATTTGCATAACAGGAACTCAAGAGAATGATTTGTTCTTGAATTAGACATATTTTTTAAGGAGAGCTAGAATCGATGTCAAGATTCTGAGTGAACAATGACTACCCTAAACACTGATTATGGTTTCAGAAGACTTTAAATATAATGCATGAGCACCTTTTTCAAATCATTTATGGGGCTTTGACATGTGTTCTAAGCATAAAAGCTCCCTGTAATTGCGTAGACAATAGTGACCACTACATTCCTTAACCTACTTGTACGTAAGTAGATATAAAGTTCATTCTATTCTTCACTCAGTTCACCAGTCACTTGCTTGCATGTATTTCGGGAGAAATTGATGATGTTCGGTAAATCTGGAATATTTTAAAATCACTGCTGAAAAGGTTCAAATTTCTTCTTTAGAGGTACTCCACAGAATAAAGAAATTCATATGGGTTTGGAAGGACACGAGGGTGAGTAAATTAAGTCACAGATATTTTATATGGTTTTTCGTTATAGAAGCTTTATCGAAAATATTTGTTTTAATAACAATGGAATTTTGCCCTAATGCACAAGAAAATCTTTTTTTTATTATTATTTAATTTTAGCCAATATCAAGTCAATATTACAACATCTACAAATCAGGTGTGACTGCTGACAGTGTTCCAGCTGGCTGAGAACCTGCACTATTCTCTCCTTCTTCATGATTTATGTATGTCTTTTTACCCCAGGAGATGAACAAGATGGAGAGGAAAGCAACCTCTCTTCAGGTGAGAAAAACACATAGAACATCACAAAATTAATAGAAACCATCACAGAAACTCTAATGGTTTCTGCTACAAATACCATTAAACATTACAAACCATCAACTGTTACCATTAAAAATTTTTGTTTTGGGACATTTTCCTTTAGCATTTAGTGGTGTTAACAAGTAACCACTTATCATTAGTGACCAGTAAAATCAATAAATATTTTGTGATGGTGTGTAATTCTTTTTTGTTTGTTTGTTTCAGCAGGGAAGAGCTACAATATGAATTGGCACAATGAATTATCTCCGATTTTCAACGTTTGCACAGTGTTTATAGTTTCTCAAACCAACCTCTAACTTCTCAATGCGATCTTTGAGTTGAAGAATGGCTTTCTCCAGTTCCTCCACGGCCCGCGCCGTCTGCAGCTGTACTGCAACCGAGCTGCTCACATCGTCCCCGGCCATGTGGCGACGGTTGCCCGCCCAAACCCCCATACTCCTCTCGTGCAGACTCCTTTCCTCCAGTCCGCTTTCACACTCCGTGAGTTTCCCAGTGAGCTCAGTGATGGTCCTCTGGTCCATGAGAATCTGGTCGTTTTGTTGCATGACGATCTGCCGGAGCTCCTCAGCGGTGGTGCGCAGGCTCCAGTCCTCCTCTTCTGCAAACGGGTCATCGGCTTGTTCTCTCAACCCCCTGGATTTGCAATCTGTGATGGGAACAGGGGTACAAATGAGTCGATTGAGGGTGAACTGTTTCGTACTTGGACCGGTCACGTCCCCGGTACTGAGCTCATTGAGCGACGGGATCTCCAGGCCGATGTCCAATCCGGCGCCTTCATACGATTCAGCACCATGGAGAGCTCCGAGCGGCCCGGCGTGCGCTACGGACCCAGGCAGCGGCTCCAGGAGTGACAGTGAGCGGTTGTCTGAGAGCGCTTGGGGCGCGGCGGCCGAGGATAGTGAATACACGCTGGCGATGATGCAGATGACCGCGCCGAGAAAAGCAAGGAGGCCGGCGGAGACTAAAACCACGACGAACTTCATCGCGCAGATTGATATTTACTATAAAACCGCTGGATGTAGTTGTATAGAGGTTTAATGTTTAACGACCGGTTTTCACAACCAGGACCAGGTCTGGATGAAATGAAGGTCGATCGCATCGGCTGTTTTTTCCTTCTCTCGCAGCAGATGATGCTGCGCCTCCTCCTTTTCTGTTACTAAGTGCCCCTCTGGCCGGTTTCTATGGCTACCGCGCGCAGTGGAGTGTGGTGAGAGACTGTGACATAAATGCGTGATGTGTCACATTGATGTAAACACCTTTTGGTCTCTTTATCATCATCTATGAATACTCTGAACAGACTGCGTTGCTGAAGAGCAAAATACATATTAGAGCACGAGCTTTTTTTCAATGGTTCCGACTAAGTAGTATATTCTTGATACAAAATAATGACATAGTGATTATGTCACTGATATGACAAAGATGTCAGATTTATGTGTGACTGTATTTACGCTTTGTGCAACATTAATGTAATCTCACACTCGATGTGCTAAAAATTCTTAACAACTTTATCAGATATGTAAATGACAGATCTGACCTTAAAACTAAACTAAATAAATTACAAGCTGTTTAAACATCCCCTAAACCAGTGGCTATGTGTCCTAATGATTTAGTATCTTAAATACAAAAACTAATTCTCTTATGAAGTCTCTTTTGTTTATTCGAATAAAAAATGCATTTCTGTGAGTGGAAGATTTTTTTCCAGTGCATCATTGTGCTGCTTATTTATTTGTTACATTTTCAGTTGCATTTCTTCAAGTATTTCTTGCAGTTCTTTGCATACGTTTAAATGGATTTAAAATACGAATATTTTGTTTTGCAACAATGTAGAAGGCTTCACAGTCACTTAGTTTTGATTCAATTAATGCGAATTCAATAGAGTCGTTCATATTCAGTACACACACAAAATAAAACAGTAAATTAAAGATACGCCACCTACTGGTGTATCACTGCACATGTATAATAAACTAATGCATGCGTGGAAAGAGAGTTATTCATAACTGGCTGAACTACTAAACAAACAGCGCTAGTTATTTAGGGAAAATCCAGATGTCGTTCACTTTCTAATATCGATGTGAAATAGCATCAGGAAATTATTGTGAGATTTAACCCTGAGGGGTGGTTTCCCAGACAGGTATTAGATTAAACCAGGACTAGGTCTTTTCTAATTTAGGACATTAAAGTAGTTTTTAGAAACGTGTCTTATAAACATTACCTGGGAGCATTTTAAGACCAAACAATGGCAGTAATGTATTTTAAGGTACGTCAGTGCAAGCTATTTCCATTTTAGACAGCTCTAACATTTATTTTAATCTAGTCTTAAACCCTGTTCGGTTTTAAATGAATGTTTTAAAAACAACAGTGTATTGACATAAAAAAAAAACACAATCGCGCTAAAAAAAAGTTGTTGCTTAAAGGAATAGTTCACCCAAAAGTGAAAATCCTGTCATCATTTACTCACCCTCCATTAGTTCTGTATGCAATTCTTTGTTCTGCCGAACACAAAGGAAAATATTCGGGAAAAAGTTTGTGACCAGGCTGTTTTGGTCGCCTTTAACTTCAATAGTAGGACAAAAAAATAATAAGTAAACGACGACGCAAAACAGCCCGGTTACAAACTTTTTTTTTTTAAATATCTTCCTTTGTGTTTAGCAGAATTTTCATTTTGGGGTCAACTGTTCCTTTAAATTGTGAATTTGTGCTATCAAATTATAAAACATATATATATGAAATATGCCAATCATGACACAGATTGAATCTACACTGATCCCTTGTCTGTGTTTTTTCTTTAAATGACAAATTCCACACTTCTCAGACATCATGTTTTTTCTCGCGCAAGATAATCTGCAGTTTTATTGATTTTTATAATATTCTCATAAAAACGTAAGTGTCATTCAAAATCTGCTAAAAAAAATGGACGCAGTGCACAAAAATGATAGAAGTACACATCCCATATATGCAGACAACCTATCGACTAAGAAAACCTTTATTTACTGAAATGGTTGAGATATATCTTTAAAGGCATATCTGTGGGTGAAGAGAAGAAACAACAAACAAACAAACAATAAAAGAAAATCAGTCTTGCGTGTCCAAATTTTCCTGACAAACAGATGGAAGCTTCTTATTCACTTCATGTCATTCAGCTCGAGTCATTAGCGCCATTAATGTTCAGAACACAAATAAAAAGATATCGCTTGCATCGAAACGCTGCATGAAAAATACTTTCTCCACAGAGAAAAACAAAAGACATCCTGTTGGCTTTTCAGAAATCCAGCCACTCAGCCATGTAAACACAGTTAGACGGAGAGATCTCGCCCCCTTCATGACAGTCATCAAACACCTACAGAGCAGAGAGTTCCTGTGGTTAACGTCAGTTCACAAAAACCATTCAAGGTGTTCCGATAATTATTCTGCAATGCTAAATCACCCTAAACAGTACCCTTAAATTGATTCTACCCTACTGAAAGCTTACCGGACACAGTCCACATGGTGTTTTGACCAGGCCGGTGGGTTGAATTATGGGATTCACACCCCTGTAGAGCTTCATCTGTCCATCTACACTCCCCACCGTCCCCTCTTTAGCAGCGATTATGGTCATCTCCACTTTGCCGTCAAAGATCAGCGTGTTTAGAATGGTCTCAATGTCCTCCATGGACAAATCCACCTGAACACAGGAACAGCATATTAAATCTATTTCCTTCATGCTTGACATATAATATACTCATATTTAGTCCATTCAAAGAATTTCCACATCAGAACAGATTCGGAGGAAATCAGCATGACATCATTTAGCCCCTTCCATCACTTAATCAAATGTGTAAAACAGCTATTGTGACTTTATCTCACAAATCTGACATTTTTCTTTGAATCGCGTAATACATTCTCGCAATCGTAACTTTAGTTTTTTCTCGCAAAGTTTATACGTCGCAATGCTGACGTTATAACTTGCAAGCTTATATCTCACAATTCTATGTCTATTTCGTAAAATAGTCTTCTACAGCTAGAATTGCAACTTTATATCAGAGTTTGGATTTTTTTGGTTTTTACATACAATTGTGATGTCAAGTCAAAATTCGGATTTTTGTGAGTTTATATCTCTTTTTCCCCTCAAAACTGTAAGATGTCAATTCACAAACACGAGATATAAAGTACAATTTTGAGGAAGACAAAAAACAGACATGGTCTCAGGATTAAGACCTTATGGCCCGGTTCCACAAACGGGGCTTAGCTTAAGCCAGGACTAAGCATTAGTTAAATTAAGATATTTAAGCAACTTTTACTAAAATGCCTTGTAAGAAAATATTACAGATGTGCATCTTAACAGAGAACAATGACACTTTTTAAGATATGCCAGAGCAAAATATTTTTTTCTGAGACGGCTCAGACATGCAATTTACCTTAAGCCTTGTCTGTGAAACTGGGGGTAAATGTATCAATCATGAATTGCAGAATTTTTTTGTGATTTCTCCAAGACTGTAAAACAAGTCAAGAGTATTCTAGCCTTAAGGCGGCAAAATGCTAGTCTTTATACAATGTAAGATACAATGCACTATGAGGATCCAGGCAATGAAATCATATTCTCTGATGGTTAAATTTCATTCTCCTCCTCCTCTTTAGTCTCAACTTCCTGGCATACTGAGGAGGATACGTATAGAGCTCCTCCCATTAACCGCTCTATCTTGCCAACTGCACCTCGTTCAGCACGGGAACCAAACATTGACCGCTCTCGGCTCCCACGCAACCCACCCTACACCGCCTTCCTCGGTAACCTTCCCTACGATGTCAGCGAGGAATCCATCAAAGACTTCTTCAGGGGCCTTGCGGTCAGTTGGGTTCTGAAAGTTTACATTTGGATTTTTTTCTTAGGAAATATTGCTGCTTGACAAATGCAGATTGTGTGTAACTGGATGTGTTTTGTGTGTATTTTCAGATCAGTGCAGTACGTTTGCCACGGGAGCCTAATAACCCAGAGAGGCTTAAGGGTTTCGGTTATGCAGAATTTGATGATATTGAATCCCTCTTGCGTGCGCTCAGTCTAAATGAGGAGGTGGGTCATCAGTAAAACCCTGACCTCACTTCATTGCCTTTGTTTTCGGGTTTATAGTTAACGTTGCATTACATTTGTGTAGAATCTTGGGAACAGACGGATCCGGGTGGATATTGCAGATCAATCCAATGACAAAGGTAAACTGAAGATATACAAACTCCTTTGTGTTACCTATGCCTCTATAAAAGCAATAATATTTCTGTTATTATAATTTTCATTTTCTTCTATTTCCTCCAGAGAGGGACAGTGGGAATATGATGGGGCGAGACAGGGATAGAGATCGTGGTCGTGGAATGGATAGTGGTCCTGATAAGACAGATTCTGATTGGAGGGCACGGCCGAGTGGGGACCAGGATGATGGTCCACGCAGAGATGATGGATATGGTGACAGTAAGTTAAACTGATGCAAACATTATATCATGCTTTAAGGGTTAATTACTCACTCTCATGTCATTTCAAACCTTTAAGACCTACTACGTTTGTGTATCTGGGATCATTTCAGTTGTATTGTTGCCTATGGAGGGTCAGGTGACTCTCTGATTACATCAAAAATATCTTAATTTGTATTCTTGCAGGTTTGAAACAACATGATGGTGATTGATTAATGACATCATTCTGGCCAGATTGTGAAGCTCATTTTGTTGTCGTTGCCTTTAAATGCCAATTAGTTGTTTTTATTCCCACCAAATCATGCATCTCCATTTATAAGAAATTTTATTCAGTTGTTTTCAGCAATTAAGGTTAAATCGATTTAATCATAAATCTGCTTTGACTAACACACTGTTGTTTGCATATTTGTCTAACTCACTGTGGTATATTTTTGCAGGGTCTCGTGACCGTTTCAGAGATGCTCCAAGACGTGATGATCGTTTTGACAGTGGCCGCGATCGCTTTAGTGGTAGAGATCGCTATGATGACAGAGGAAGCAGAGACTATGACCGTGGAGGTTTGTAGTGTTTTGTCAATGGGATTCTTAATTTCCTATAGAGATGCACCGATTGCAAATTTCTTGGCCGATTTCCGATTTACAGTAGGTGTGACCTGCCGATTCCGATTTTTGCCAATTCCGTTTTTTTTTTAAAGAACTGTAATGAAAGCATATGATATTCATTTAAATTATAATCTAATTATTAAACGTTACAGGATCTTCTCAAAACAAAATAATTAAAACAAAAAATAAAGCTCATTATAAAGGTATAATATACCAAACATTAGTATAGTTATACTAACAAAAAACCTCACACAACTGTCTCACAAAAATAACTTTAATAACCATGAGTGCACTCTCTTAAAACGGGTAGAAATACTATTACTTGAACATTAAAGGCAAGTTTGTCTAGACAAAGAGAAGCATTTCTACATTGACGAGCTTTGGCTTGGACTCAGTGCGTTAGCTTTGTTCAGAGTTCAGACTGCTTGATTTTCAAAGTAGTCACGTCACATATCTTTTCATACTGCGTGATCTGGGGTATCATTCACCAGCACTTAAAACAAAACATATAAGAAAATACATATATCTGTTAAAACTACATACTTATTGTGACCTGTACTTATTAAAGTATACTGTCAAATGGTTAATCGTGATTGATCTAAATGAAACATTATTAGTTTCAAATTATATGGGTTTGTATATTTTTTATGTATTATCAAGACACACATACATATACAAATTAAATTTTATGATCCTATAAACCAAGTGGTTTATAGGATCATAACAAAGATAGGTAGAGATGTAAGATGACAATTTATTAGTTTTGAGGGCTGAATTGTGATCTTTAAAAAGTATGCCTGACAGGATTTTTTTTTGGTAACAATTTACAATAAGGTTCATTATTTAACATTAGTTACTTAATTAATTATTTCATCTTAATGATAAGTTTAGGATTTACTGATGCATTTATTAAAATAACAAGTTTGTTTGTTTGTTAACATTAACTAATGCACTGTGAACAATGAAGTTTTTTTTTTTTTTTTTACAAATGACACCTTATATTGTAAAGTTTTACAGAAATATTGTTATACTGCATGACTATAAATAATAGTAAAAGTGCATGATGGTCACTGAATTATTTCATTTAGAAAAATTAAATAAAAAATTACACATGTACAGAAATGTAATGTACAAAAAAAAAACAAATTAAAAGCCCTTTATTGTTCCGCTTCAAGAACCCCTTTTTACTTTTCTACTGCTGTTCGAAAAATATAAACGTTGTATGTGCTGCATATTTTTGCATTTTCTCAGTCTTTTTTCAGCTTTTGACTTTTATAGCAGCTACTTGTTTTAACTCAGAAACCAGTTGAGAGAAAATTCAGAAGCTTTTCCTTTACACCACCACCTCTCTTTCTTTTTTTAATAACTTGCGGAAATTATTCTTGACCGTAATTTTCCCCTGGGTAGATGATTAAAAAGTTATCCTTACTCTCTGACCTGGTATTGATTACTACATTGCCTCATTAATCTGGTTTTATTACGGCTAGCTAAAATCAGTATTTTTTAGCAGGTGAAAATGTATCTGGAGTTGGTAATTAAATACATAAAAAATAGCTCTGATAAGAGCTTGCATGTGTCTCACGGCTCACGGAAATTGTGGTGAAGTTGCCACTGAATGCAATTCTCTTGATTTCTGATGGCTGTTGGCTCTTTCACATGCAGTGCGTTGTGATAAAACCTGAGAGATGCATGTAATTGAAGCCCTGTGGAATGATGTGAGATCTCAGAGGAGCCGTGTGATGGATAACACCCTCTCAAACATCTCCATGCCCTCTGCTGAATGACCTTACAGATGCTGCCATTGGTTCATCATACTCTCTGGTTTCGGTTCTATTTATAGCTGTAGTTTGTTTCAATATAGTTCCTTTACAATTGGTTGTCACAGAGAGCAAACTCATAAGATTCTGTTATAGATCAGAGAAATAAATATGTATATATCAGCAGTGTTGGCCAAAGGAGGGGCAGATACAAGTCAAACAGTACAGCTTATATTAATGTTTACTATTGGTTAGTTCAGCTAAAGGTCAGAAGTAATGGGGTAAACAGGGCTCAGGATGTGAGAAAATCCCACAAAAATTAGTAAATAAATTATAAAAAACATATAGATTAATGGGGAAGCCAAAAAAATCCTTGTGATGATTTTATTTATGGTTATAAATTATATTCAGTGCCTATGTTTTTTTTCCATAAAATTAGTTGATTTTCAATACTTAAAGGCCATTATAGTAACGCTGTCTATCTTGTCCTGTTTGATGTCATGTTGCTAAACGGTCGGGTCTCGGTTATGTGGCCATCATCGCGGCGTTCAAAAGCGGTGCCGGCTATCATCACCCTGTCGAACCCCCTGACACTGCTGGGTTGAGGTGGAAAGCAGCAGTGTTTTTTCAGCCCGTCTGGGCCCAGGCGGGGGGTCTTGCGCGATCCGCCGAACTACCGAACTGCTTGATTCACGTGCTGCCGGAAAGCCCTGCTGTCGGAGCTCAAGTTTTCGTTTGTGTGCCAGATCTGTCGTGGCCTCCTAACGGTCCTGATCCTGATTAATGTTTGATTTCATCCCAGCTGTGTTCCACAGGTGTTTTGAGTTCCCCTTCAGTCGAGTTCACTTCGACGTTACATATGGGATCTCGCATGAGAGACCAATCGCCTTCGAGTCCTTTGGAAAAGGCCAATGAATATTGGCGTGCAATAATCAAACCCAGGTGCACCTTATCACAGCGCGAGCATAAGAGGGCACGGCTGGATTGCACAGGCAGCTTTTTGCTTTCGGAGCACTCGCCGGGCAGTTTAGGCTGTTTGAAGAGTCTGCTGGGAAAGAAATCTTCGTGCCACCAGAGAAAACAAGAGTTCCTTCTACCGAGTTCAGCCTCTCTCTCTGCCGCAATGAAAAGATCCATCTGGGCGTTGCGAGCAGGGGCTCGCGGGTTCGGTAGCCTTTCTAAAGGCTGTGGCAGAGCCAAACCTTTGCTCGCCAGTGAGCGACCTCAACCTGAGTGCACCGCGGTGCCACGAGAGGTCCTCCCTAGGCAACCGGGCTGCACAAAAGAGTGTAATTTCTTCACAATCTCGTAGGTGTTCTCCGGATTGTCTATGCGACGGTGCGTTTCTGGGTGTGGGGGTTTCCTCACCTCCTCTGACGGTCATGATTGCTGTCTCACGTGCCTGGCCCGGGAGCAAGTTGAAGCAGTTTTCGTGGATGAGTCATGTGCTCACTGCGGACGCATGTCCATCACTACGTTGAGGTGAAGCCGCTCATTCGTGAGACGGCTCCCCCTGCTTCCTCCTCGCGGTCCTACTACGGCGAGGCGTATGGGGGACCTCACTGTGACTGTGCAGAATGTCTCGTGGGACGGCGATGCCCCGCGGCCTTCTACCAGCACGCGTAGCTCCGTCATGGTGCTTCCGAGCGAGATTGCTCCCCCGGCTCATACCGGGCCCAGCGTCTCCTTCGGGGCACCCGAGGATGTTGAGATGTCTCCCGCTCCATCAGAGGGAGAGTGGAGTGCTGAAGGCAACTGTTCCCCCTCCCTCTCAGGCAGACGTGAAACTCTCGGCTATGCTCCTCCGAGCCGCCGAGGCGATTGGGTTAGAGGTTCTTGGCCCGTGGCCCCGCCGCGGTCCCCCTCGGTGCCCTTCTTCCCGGAGGTGCATGAGGAGCTGACCAGATCGTGGCGAGCCCTGTACTCGTCACAGCCTGACCACCAGCTCCTCGCCCCTCTCCACCCTCGATGGGGGTACACCAGGGGGTACAAGGCGGTCCCTCAGGTGGAGAGCGCCGTTGCGGTACATCTGTGTACATCTGTCCGCCCCGTCCCCCGTCCAAGCCGTGTAAGGGCTCGTCCGCTCTCGCGGCGAGGACTTATCATGCCACTGGACAGGCTGCCACCTCTCTGCATGCGATGGCCACACTGCAAGTGTTCCAGGCAAAATTGCTCAAGTAGCTGCATGAGGGTGGACTTGACCAATGCGTTATGAAGGAACTCCGGAAGTCGCGGCACGAGCCCTTGGTCAAGTGATGGTCACCGCAGTGGCCCAGGAACGACACCTCGGGCTCAACCTAGCTGAGATGGCCGACGTTGACAAAGCTCGCTTTCTTGACGCGCCCATCTCACAGGTTGGCCTCTTCAGCGACACTGTCGAGGACTTTGCCCAGAAGTTCTCGGCAGTTCAGCAGCAGGCCGAGGCCATCAGCCACGTTCTGCGGAGAAGGTAAGGGCTGTTCAGAGCAGCCGGACTCACCCCCAGGACGTTCAACCTTCTGGGGCCGGTCCCCTCCCTGGTTCCCCACCAGGCTGCCCCACCGCGGGCACTGCTGTCACCGTACCCTTGATACCCCTGGCGACTCAGTTGGAGGCCTGGTTTCAGCTCCCCAACCCTTCGCGGTGGTTGATACGGACGGTACACCTCGGCTATGTGATTGCCGCTGTCCTCCATGCGGAGGTTCCAATCCTACTGGCGAAGGATGCAAGGTCTGGGTTTTACAGTCCCTACTTCATCGTGCCCAAAAAGAGCGGTGGGCTGAGGCCAATCATGGATCTCAGAGCCCTGAATCGGTCCCTTCTCAGGCTGCCATTCAAGATGCTCACGCCGAAGCGCATACTAACATGCGTCTGGCACCAGGATTGGTTCGCAGCCATCGACCTGAAGGATGTGTGCTTTGATGTCTCGATCTTACCTTGCCACAGACCCCTTATGCGGTTTGCTTTCGAGGGTCGAGCATATCAGTACAAGGTTCTCCCATTTGGCATGTCTCCCCGAGTTTTCATCGAACTCGCGGAGGGGTTTCTGTCTGCCTTATGGCAGATGGGCATCCGCATCCTCAATTATCTCGACGACTGGCTGATAATAGCCCACTCGTGAGAGTTGTTGTGTCAGCACAGGGACATAGTGCTACGGCACCTCAGCCAGTTGGGCCTTCAGTTCAACCGAGAGAAGAGCAAAATCTGTCCAGTGCAGAGGATCTCTTATCTCGGCATGGAGCTGGATTTGGTCGAAATGACTGCCCGCCTCATGGGAGAGCGCGCGCAGGCCATGCTGACATGTCTGAGGTGATTCAGACACAAAATAGCGGTCCCTCTCAAATCTTTTCAGAGGCTCCTGGGGCATATGGCAGCCGCAGCCGCAGTTACACCGCTGGGGCTCCTCCATATGAGACCGCTTCAGCGTTGGTTACACGACCAAGTCCCGAGATGGCCATGGCACCGCGGTACTCTCCGGATTGGCATTTCCCCGGAGTGTCTCTGCCTATTCAGCCCGTGGACAGACCTTGCATTCCTGCGGGCTGGAGTACCCATGGGACAAGTGTCCAGGCACGTCGTGGTACACACGGATGCCTCCTCCACAGGTTGGGGTGCTGTGTGCAACGGGCAAGCAGCTTTGGGCACCTGGACATGTGCTCATCTGCTTTGGCACATCAACTGCCTCAAGTTGCTAGCCGTGCTTCTTGCCCTTCGTCGCTTCAGCCCGATTTTGCTCCACAAGCTTGTGTTCGTCCGGACAGATAACACTGCAGTCGTTGCTTACAACAACCGTCAGGGTGGTCTACGCTCCCGCAGCATGTCGCAACTCGCCCGCCATCTGCTCCTGTGGAGTCAGACGCGGCTTAAATCGCTGCTCCGCGCTCTGGCAGCCCCTCCCTGGAAAATCCCCTTAAGGAGAGACCTTCTTTCTCAGTGGATGGGCACGATCTGGCACCCACGCCCGGACCTTTGGAACCTGCACGTCTGGCTCCTGGACGGGACGCGGCAGACCTTTCCGGCTTGCCAGCGGCCGTGATTAACACCATCTCTCAGTCTAGCGCCCCCTTTACGAGGCACCCAGCTAACAAAAAAAGGTCGCCATAACGTCCCCTGAACAGCATCTGCGAACGTCCCCTGGACGTCATCGTGTAGGGTTTTTTGGACGTCATGGGGACGTCGCCAGTTCGTTCGCGGGACGTACTGGGGACGTTCGCGGAACGTTTTGAGGACCAAACGGGGACGTTCGCGGGACGTCCGGAGAACGAAACGGGGACGTGCCACGGAGGTTCGCAGGACGTTTATTACACATTGTGAGGACCTATAGGTAACGTTCTCTGCAGGTCAATTAAACATCCATTGTAAACATGTCATTAGTCAAATTGAACAACCCAAGGAATAAACACACAAGCAATAGTACTTTGACAATATTTTATTTGTTATCTTTTC
>JAUCNO010000460.1:6704104-6734953 GCA_032353835.1 Enteromius viviparus
ATATACACAACATATCTTAAACAGCCAAAAATATATTCGCAAATAAATGTATTTGTAAGAAATATTTTTATGTTAATAATAGATAATATTTAAACATATTTATTGCTGATGATGCAGCAGTAGAACAGCTGTCTTTTTTTCTGTATCCTTGTCTGTATAATAATTTGCATGTTTAATATTTAAAATAGCCCAAAATATTTGTAAATAAAAAATTTTTAGAGAATTTTTATGCTTGTATAATCCAAGAACTGTCTTTCTTTTGTATCCTTTGCTGTATGTTTTCATTTATTTATTTATTTGCCAAACGGTTTTACCTCCCACCTAAGTCGCGTGAACGCGCAGCGCGGTCGGTCTCGCGCAGAGGAGGAGGAGGGGCGCTCGCATGCTCGTGCGCGAAGCGGAATGAATACTAATGTGGAAGATGGCGGCGGAGGGAGGTGGGAAGGAGGCGAACGAAATTAAAACTCAATTCAGCACACGGGAGGGCGTCTATAAACTCCTGCCGAACTCTGAGTACAGCCGGCCGAACCGCGTGCCGTTCAACTCGCAGGGCTCGAACCCGGTCAAAGTCTCGTTTGTGAACGTGAACGATCAGTCCGGTAACGGCGAGAGAATCTGTTTCAATGTGGGCCGGGAGCTTTACTTTTACATTTATAAAGGCGTCAAGAAGGTAACGACATGACAGCTGCTGGCACTCTTTTGTCAGCTTTAATTGAGTTTATGTAAATAAAACGGACACTTATATGTGCAAACATAATTCTTTATCGGTCAAGAAAAGGGTTAGACTGTGCACTCCGTGTTAATAATGTTTACAAATGACGTTGCATGTAAACACACCGTGCATTCACTGTTTTTCTAACTTACAGATCCAGAGTTAATTGGGAAACCTGTTGCATGATGTTTAAAGACCGGAACTATCCGGAACATAGTTGGTAGTCATTGTTTTGAAGCAGATCTAGAGTTATGCATGATGTTAAGTACTCGCATTGTGACTTTTGAGGGTAAAGTTGTGTGCACAGTAATCCAAGAAAATGATTTCGTTTGCTGATTTCTGGGGTTATGCCTAGGGTGCAGGTGGTCAACTTTTGCATTATTTTACAATTATATAAACACGTCTAAAACCTAAGATTATATGATAATGCATCTTAGAATACATACTTGATATATATGCTTTTTTTTTGCACAGATGCAGAGTTATGCGTGAGGATTTGGGTGGGTAACCTGTGGCAAAGGGTCATCAATTTTATCATTTAAAAACTTGTGTATGATGATTCGCAAAAGAAACTTGCGTAAATGCAACCTAAAATATAATGTGCATCATTATACTGTATGTAATGGTTACTTTATGTAAATACTTTTTTTTGCAGTTTATATGCAAACGAATCTTACAATATAATGCACATTCACTCATTTTTGCACAACTTCATAGTTATGCATGAGTTTTGGGGTTGGTTTCCTGTTGCGTTATGTTGAAAAAGCTGTTGAGGGTAAACTTTTGTCTTGTGCATCAAAATATCCTATGCACTCTGATGTTTTAGGCACATTTTGGCATATACATGAGGTTTGGGGTATGTAACCTTATCTGCATTAGGGCAGGTCTATGGTTTATGTGTAACAGTTGGCTAACATTTACATTTTGTGGTAACTTAATGCAAATACTTTTCGAAGTGCAGTTATACATTAATGCATCCTGTAATATAATGGTTTTAGCTATATAGTTATGCATGAGTTTTGGGGTGGGTTACATGTTGTTGAAAATGCTGTTGTTGAGTTAAAACTGTTGTGTGAGATACATATGTAAAGTGCATTTAAAACATCCTATGCACCCATTTTAGGGTTTGGTGTATGCATGAGGTTTCGGGTGGGTAACCTGTTGCAATGGGTGCTTAATAATATTAATCCATAATTTAAGTTTACATCATCATTTGCAGATAATTTTTAATTTTAACTGATTCATATGCAGATCATGTGTGTGCATTAATTGGTTTAATTGCAAGTCATGCTTTCTTTAGCCTGCCATAATGCATGTGAAGATATTAAATTGCTGCTTATTTCTGTTGTCCCCAGGCTGCTGATTTGAGCAAACCTGTAGACAAGCGGATATATAAGGGAACGCTTCCCACGTGTCACGACTCCAATTCACTAACGGCCACGGCGGAGAGCGTCTCACTGCTGGTGGGCTTTTCTGCAGGGCAAGTACAGCTCATTGACCCCATCAAAAAGGAAACCAGCAAACTTTTTAATGAAGACGTGAGTCCTGAACTCCATTCTAGCAACTTCATTGTTTGAGATCAAACCTAAACAGTTGTTAAGTCACTGATCTGGACTAGATCTAATTTTTGGGTTTCTGACTGAAAAATGATATAAAAAAAACCAAGTAGTTTAAGGTTTTTGTTAAAGGGGTCATATAATGCTGCTAAAGGAACATTATTTTGTGTTTTTGGTGTAATGCAATATAAGGTGTGAGGTGAGGTGAACTCTGATTGGCCAGCTATCCAGTAGGTTGGGATTGGCTAAATACCTCAAGCATGTGACAAACACAATAAATGCCCTCATAAACGAGACATTTGTTGCATTCAGTGGGGACATAATTACTGATTATAATGAGTTGGTATGGTTTTTTTATGTTTTTGCGTTGCATCGCGCCTCGTAAACACCATGTCTGCATTCGTGATTAGAGAAACGACAAACAACAAGCACTACACTACACTGCTCAAAACTTCTTTAAATAGTCAGCGCCAAATCCTTTAGATATAAAAACATAGGTTGTGACTCAGAAGCACCAGACTGTCCTTGCAGAGGTAAAATTGTCTCACTTTCTAGTAATAATAATAATAGCTCCACCTTCTTTCTTTGCATAAACATTTGGGCGGTGTTTGAAAATAAATTCACTTTGTGACATAGAAAGGTGGGGGCGTGAGATGTGTTAGAGGGGTGTGGAGAAGGCATAACTCTCAGAAAGAATATCTCTTTGGTTTTGAGACTATAGTGTTTGCAACTTTAGCAATCTTATCTATGCACTAACAGCTTATAACACTCCAAAGAGAAAGGTAAACTTAAAAATGACCCCTTTAAAGAAGATCAAGACAATTTTATTGTCTTTTTAGTATTATTAAATGCAGATATTTTTTTTTAAATAAATAAATTATACTTTAAATTAAGAAAATAAAATCTGTAAAAAATATTTTATTACATTTTTTATTATTATTTCTTGGAATTACAGATTTAAGTACTTACAAGTACATACTTGTAATGTAAATGTACATGTACATCTAAAATGTATGGGTTTATACATGTTGGATATATTTTAGAGGTATTTGTAATATTAAATAAAATGAATGAATGTATAAATAAGAGGGGTGTGATGAGATCTCGTGGCACAACCAGCTTGGCGTCTACACTTCAGTTTCCACATTCCGTCCCACGCACAGCCACGTCCACACAGCTTTCAAAGTATACTCAATTGCGGATTAGTGCGGGCGGATGAGCTCGATACGTGCGCAATGCCATCAATTGACTTTCACTCTTTCTGTATTCTTCTACTGTTGTACGTGGACAGTTCGTGCGCTCTCAAAATATTGCCTGCACTGTCCGTTAGCCCTCCTGGCAGGTTTTTTTAGCTATTTGTCCTGACTCTGTTTTCTGAAGCTGTTTTGAAAAAAAAAAAAATAACGCTTACATTGCTTTAAAAAGGGATATTTGTGTTATTTTTTTTACATTTTATTTATACTATTTAAAAGTTTTTGTTATTTATTGTTAATTACTTGCCCTGTCAGTTTGTAGCAAAATATTTAGCAGTGTTGACGTGTTGTTTATTACTGCATGTACTTCATTAAAATAGTTTAATTTTAAAAAGTTGATTACAAAATGCACCTGCATTTTTTGGAAAGTTTTTGTTGAATATTTTCATTGAGAATTTATTTTTATCTTATTCTCATTCTCATGAACCCACAGTGTCTTGTGTTGTCTTGTCTCGTGGGATAAGTGTCTCGTCACACCCCTAATAAATAAATTTAAAAAATCAGTATTATGACCATTTCAAAATTTCAATTCTGTCTCTCTTCTTTGTTTCTGTTCTAACAGAGACTAATCGATAAGTCAGCGGTGACGTGTTTGAAGTGGGTCCCGGGTTCAGAGCACCTGTTTCTGGTGGCTCATGGCAGCGGTTGTTTGTACCTGTACAAC
Source organism: Enteromius viviparus (assembly GCA_032353835.1). Lineage (NCBI taxonomy): Eukaryota > Metazoa > Chordata > Actinopteri > Cypriniformes > Cyprinidae > Enteromius > Enteromius viviparus. The sequence continues at coordinate 6,708,290 of JAUCNO010000460.1, forward strand.
GTGGAGCACACCTGTGGGACGACTCCGCCTCATTATCAGCTCCTTAAGCAAGGCGAGAGCTACGCTGTTCACACCGGCAAGAGCAAATCCGCCCGCAATCCTCTCCTCCGCTGGACGGTGGGTGAAGGTGCGGTTAACGAATTCGCTTTCTCACCCGATGGAAAGTTTCTGGCCTGCGTCAGTCAGGATGGATTCCTTCGCGTCTTCAGCTTTGACGCGACTGAGCTACAAGGCACAATGAAGAGCTACTTCGGTGGGCTATTATGTGTTTGCTGGAGCCCTGATGGCCGTTTCATCGTAACCGGTGGAGAAGACGATCTCGTTACAGTCTGGTCGTTTTCGGACTCCAGGGTCGTTGCTCGTGGACGAGGGCACAAATCATGGGTTAGCGTTGTGTCGTTCGATCATTGCATAACTAGTGTTCGGGATTGCGAAGCGCCGGTGGAGTTTAGTGGAAGTGATGAGGACTTCCATGACAATGCTCAGTTCAACGGAAATCGCGAACGGGCGAATAGCACACAATCTAGGGTATCTAAACGAAACTCTACGAATGGTAGCGTGACATACCGGTTTGGCTCGGTCGGGCAGGACACTCAACTATGCTTATGGGACCTTACAGAAGACATTCTGTTTCCGTTATCAAGAACAAGGACGCAAACTAACGCAATGAACGTGGAAACTGGCGCTAACGGAAACAACAGCGCAAACTCTTCGTTACCGCGCTCAAATAGTTTGCAGCACTCAATGGGCAGCAGCCCGAACAGCAACAAACCAGCCAGCATCGTAGACAGCGCTTTGATCGCGACAGGCGTCAGTAAATTCGCAACACTAGCTTTGCACGAAGTGCGTAAGGAGCGGAATCAGGAAAAGGAGCACAAACGCAATCACAGCATAAGTTACATTAGCAACAAGAGCAGCGACAAGCTCAACCAGATCATCGGCGCACGAGCAGCTAAAACAGACGTTGCAAAGACGCTGGGAACAACTTCGTGTCCGCGCATGGAGGAAATCCCGCTGTTGGAGCCGCTGGTATGTAAGAAAATCGCCCATGAGAGACTCACAGTTTTGATCTTCCTCGAGGACTGTTTGGTCACTGCCTGTCAGGAGGGATTCGTTTGCACATGGGCACGGCCTGGGAAAGTGGTGAGTTCTGGGTAGAGTTTAGTGTGCAATGTTTGAAGTACAGGTGCATCTCAATAAATTTGTTGTGGAAAAGTTTATTTATTTTAGTAATTCAACTCAAACTATGAAACTTATGTATTGAATAAATAAAATGCACCCAGACTGAAGTAGTTGGTTCTTTGAATTGGGATGATTTAGGCTCACATTTAACACCCACCAATTCACGATCTCAACCAATTAGAATACTTCATAAGAGCAATAAAACCAAAATAACATTTTAGTGAATTGTTAACCTTATGTGAGACATTTTATTTGTCAGGATTTACAGATGAACAGAGTGTTCAAAAGATCTGAAGATGTCTTCACTGGCACCTGTGATCAATTTAATGCATCACAGCTAAATAAAAGTTTTAATTTCTTTCAAAAAAAACAAAACAACCTTATTTATCCTCTTCTTTTTGTGTGTGTCTACTTAGGGTTTGTTGTCGTCCCAAAACCAAGCCAACTCTCCCAGCGGGACGGTCGTATAGTTGCTCTAACCGGACCTTCAGACGCATTATATCAGTCGTGTGTCGTTATGTTTGCTGAGAAACACACGTTTATTATTCATGCCGAAGATCATATTTCACCCTAAAATCAACAAAGAAAGGCAATTTGTAGGACCATTAAGATTTTATGCAGTATTTTCATAACAATTAAACACATTTTCAGCCTGATTCTTGTTACTGTGATGCAAAATATTGTGAAGTACAACTGTACCATAATAGTATTTAATGTATGCAGAGTTTAATTAAAAGCAAAATAAATCTGTCCCAACAGGATAATTTTCACTACTGTATTACAATGTTTTTCACATTTCAATAAGCTACTGAGAATTTGGGAAATGTGTGTAATTGTCATGGAAACAATGAAATCGAATGGTCATTTGAGTTGTAATGTGATGCTCTCGGCAGGTTTTGATGTCCAGTATTTTCAGTAACTGGTTTTGTTCCCTCTTGTTTCGTTATGTGTTTTACGACTACCGTAGTTCACAGAATCGCAGTCCATTCCTTCCTCATTCACAACTGTCCTCTCACTGGACTTCTGAGCTCAGAACAAACAGACTGTTGCACTGATTGTTGTTGAAACTGTTCTCATAATTGCATTGGAACAAAAACGCTGATGTGTTTCGGTAGTGTTGCAATCATACTTTTGTTCAAGAGTGAAAAATCATTTGCACTAAATAATTAGATGAAAATGGCTTTACAAATGTTTGGAGTCGTAAAGGACTCCCTGGAAATGCTGTAAAAGTATAAAGAGAACTAGATTTCTGAACATTTATTTTAATATTGTTTCGAATGAAACGGGTTATTGTACAATGTGTAAATACTGTAAATTACGGATTTATGATGGATTGAATTAATTACACACAATAGAAAACGGTTGTATTTCTAATACAGAGGAATTTATATATATATAAATATAAAATTAAAATGATCTTAAATAAGCATATATTTTGGGGTGTGTTTCATTACGGTTGTTTTTGTGAGTATGGTTTGAATATAGTTATTGTGCTATGCAGATAACCTGTGCAGGTTTTGTATTTGTTTCGGAACTGCTTGACTGTAGGTAGTTTTTGAGTGAAATTATCCACTAATAATGTGTTTTCACTAAGGTTTATGTTTTGCAAAAAACATGGTTTCGAGAGGATCGTGTACGCAGTAATCACCCACGGCTAGTCGCCGTTTCCCTAATCAAGTACACCCAATCACATCCACCTTCCATCCCTATAAAATATCCCAGCTCCGATGTTCCCACATCTCGCTTTGATCGTTTTCCCGGCTCGCTCCCCAGACAGCTCGCCAAATTTGCGCTATACTTATACTCTGTTATATTACCAGGAAACGAGAACTCTTGAAGCGGTATATTTGGAGAAAACCAGGCACTGCTCATCACCTGTCCAATACAGTCCCAACAGTGAAGCATGGTGGCAGCATCATGCTGTGGGGGTGTTTTCAGCTGCAGGCTGAAAATCAGTGATAAGGGTACATGTTTTTAAAATGTATTGAATACTTTCCGTTGATGCATGGTTTGTTAGGATAGTATAATACTTTGCTGTGGGGTTTTTTGCTGTTGTTGTTTTTCTAGAATCAGATTATTCTGATCTGTCAATGTCCAAACATTGAGAAAATATCATATAAAAGTTTTCCAAATTACATTCTTAGCAATGCATATATTTACAGTATAGAAAATGTAAAAAATATCTTTTGACTTTGGACATAAAAGAAAAATCTATAATTTTGACTCAGTTTATTGGTAATTGCTACGAATACCTGTGCGACTTTCGACTGGTTTTGTGGTCCGGTGTCACACATGCTGATTTGCTGCCCAAGAAACATAACCACAGTAAAATTGTAAACCATTAAACTGAGAAATAAGCGTTATTACATTTAAAACTCTCAGAGGGTGTTTTGAAATCATTTAAAAAGTTTTTACAAAGTTTTCTTTCTTTCTCTGGCTGTCTGGCTACTTCAATGTTTGTAATACACCAGGGCTGCAGTGTAAGAGGGTTATTGGTTCTTTTCCCTTCTCTCTAGAGTGTGTTAGTGGTGAAGGCAAGCAGCACTCTTAAGGGCTGTCCATGGCCCAAGCGGCCGAGACCTGAATAAGCTCACCTCATCCTAACCCAAAAATACTCTTCCTGTAGATTCACTGCCACAGTCTACCTTTTTTTTCACCCCGGTTCTGTCCCATTTTAGATCAAGCCTGTGGCATAGAAAGATGTCTGACACAGCAGATATAGAGTTTGGCTAACATTCTTTAGCTTCCAACACCTGAATTTGGGCTTTTTTTGTGATATGAATATTTGCTGTTAAGGCTTTTACGCCTATAATAATAGCCATCGTTGATTTTTTTTTTCTGACATATACACAGAATAATTTGTTCTAGAGACATATAAAGATTTTTGACTGGTAAATAGCCCAGTATATTATAGAAACAATAAATCCTGCGCTGAAAACCGAGCGAGTGCTGGCGGTGCATTGCACTTACACGGGAGATCCTATCTGCAATACAGCACTAATGAAACACATGACTTATGAGGATTAACTGCCAGTTGCTAGTGATGGATCTCTTTTAATATATCAGCCAATGTTTCTTACCACATTTCCATTACTAATTCTGAAAAGCTTTAAGGAAAATCTTGTATGGGTATTTAAAACCCTCTATGTAGACGTGTTTCTCGCTGATTATCTTATGAGTGTATTGAAAAGTTTTACAGTGTTGGAAAAGAAAGCAGTACAGTCCGATGAGCCGAGAGTCTGAGTCATCGCACTGTTTTACCAGAGGGAAAACACCAGGAGAGCGAGAACATAGCTTAGAATTTCCACTAGCAACGATTGGAATATCCACTCTACCATGATACTACATACATGTATAAAATTACTTTCTTGTCTACTTACGTTAATATAAGTTACCATATAACCTGGTATGAAGACTTATGACCTATAGCATGTAGAAGGGACACTTTTTAATAACATACATGCCATGACCAGTGATTTTATTTGAAATCCCTGTGAGCCATCAAATAAGAGGGTCTCCATCACAGTTTGTTACACAAGCAGACACTCACCTCATGCAAACAGAATGTTCTACTATAAATGTATTTTGAAACCGATATTCTTTACAGACGGAAAATACCAGCCTCAAAGATAGCACCAGTTGTGTCATCATCTCGTTTCTGTTCACTTCTGAGGTAAACAGATTTCAGACACTTCTAGAAAGCAAGCAGGATTTAGTTTTTTGTGTTTTTTCTCTCGATGGCTTGATAATGACAGGGACAAGAGTCTCCAAGCCCCTGCGGCACCACATTTTCAGCTGAATCATACTAATAGATGTCTAACCTTTAGGTCTGCAGCCCACAGAACTGTGTGATGACTAGCTATACTTCATTAATGTCAAAAAGTAATTTCTCTGTGCAGTTGTTCTCTTCTCTCTTCTCAGGAAATATTAGACATTATAGGATTTGTTTTAATAGTAAACTGACTGGTTCATTTAAACAATTAAGTGTTATAATGATCATGTAAGGACTGTTTGGTAACTTGCATTGTCTTAAAGTGACAGCACTTTTTTATGTTTAACACCATAAACAAAGAAATCACTTATTGCTCTTAATTGAATAGCTTCTGTAATTTTAATGCAGGATTCATCTTTAATTTATACATGCAAATATGCAATGCTATTTTACAATTAAAAAGCTGACAAAAGTTTTACTGTCCCTTTAAGAGTTGATGAAAACTAGTAAACCTCCAGCAGAGAACATCATCAATTACACTAAACTATCATCTCTAATCTCCCTAATGAAACAGACTTTTGTTTGGTATTGTTCTGTATTGACAGATGTCAGTGGTATCAGAAGACACTGACAGAGGCGTGGAGCTATAGATGCACTGTCTAGCTCTGGGTCCAGTTGTCATGGCTACCATTATGCTGTCTGGTGTTGAAGTACATTTTGTGTGTGAAATTCGTTCTGTTACCCACTGTTCAAACACAGTGTGCTGCCTCGCTCTCTCTCTCTCTCTCTCTCTCTCTCTCTTGCCCATTTGTACAGACTGTGTTCCCACTATATGCATGAACACAGAATGACATACATTGTATCCTACAGGTGCTGTTATGTTATCCACAGAGAAATAGTTTTTTTTCTACTTCTGTATGCCACCCCTGCTGTGCAAGAAATCATTCAGTTAGACATGTGTGTGGGATTTTATTTATTTATTTGTCTATTAAGTCATTTAGTCATGTGGAGAGCTGAAGAGGTGGATAGACAGTGAGGGCTGAGAAAATGCTTATCTAGCTGTGGGTTCAGGGTGTTTCTGGAGGATGTGGTGCCTTTAAGGGGAGTAACAAGTAAACGTCACCTGTGCTATATCCTTAACTACCATTACAACTTGCAATTAATTAATAATAAAAACAAGTATTTAACTTAAAGCCATCTTCTCATACTGCACATAAGGGGTTACATGACTGTTAAGTCACTGCACTTAAGCTGTCACCTGTGGGAGGTTCTGAGTCACTCAGTCATATACATTTCTCCTCCACACTCAAGTGCTGTGATGATTCAGGTGCACTTATTCCCATCAGTCCACCTCTTTCAGCCTGCTTTTCATTCGTCTATTTAAAGTCGTGAGCTAACTTTATGCAAATAAGTAAGAAATGAGGATTTCGTAATGACGTTTCACTTGAATAAACTAATAAATGGGATACAGCATGATGCTGGATGGTATGACTCATCTGCATGTTAATAGACCACGTTTGTTATCCAAAAATAAATAAATAATTGTTAGGGGAAAGTATACTGTTGCATAGTTACTCCCTTCTTAGAAATATGTCTAATAATAAAATATCTAAATAACAGTTTATCCAAAAACATTAGAATTCTGTATAATATAAAAATAATATAATATAATATAATATCTGAAATAATATAAACATATATAAAAATGTATGCCCAATTCATGGTGCATTGCATATCATGGATTGACTTAGTTTTAGAAACATCAAGAAACTGTGAAATAAGCAGCTAATAGATTTAAATAGTTCAAAAAGTGCAGAGTAAAATACAGTGTTGTCTTAGATGTTGACTTATATAACAGCCTACTTCAATACAGTCTGTACACAGAGCAGACTGATTAAACTCATTTAGACTGTGGAGTGACATAAGACTCCAGACATCAGTGGAGAGTTTGTCTCCTGCCGTGTTAATTTAAAGCCTGATCCATGGCCAGACAAACTATCGATCCCACTTAGTCCTACAGACATGACTGCCTAGGTTCTGTATGAGTAAAGAGCACATCCCAGGAAATGATGAGAGCCATAAGCAATTAAAATCACTGACAGTCTACTGTATTATCTCTCTTCTCAAAATTAAAGTTTTCATTTGTCACATATCCAGTGTTTTTCTAATACATGAATACTGTATTTGTTTTTCTTTTATTGTAAACTCACGCATGCACTTTGTCAGATATCTAAAATGCACCCACATTGATTTTGGAGGTGGACCGGCTTTTTGGGCTGGAGGGATTTATACGAGGCGGGTCATATGTAAAGTAGGGGCGTGGTTAACGGAATGGAGTAGAATGTCATGCAGCTCTAACCGGCAGACAGCTAAAGGATACTTTGATACGGTAAGCTCTGTTTTCAATTTTGTAAATCTTAGAAAAACAACTGGAACTTACATGTGCATGCGATTGAGAGTCTTTATCCTCTGCCGTAAGATTTCACTGTGAGATTTTAAAGGCTGTAGTCTATTTTTTTTAACGCGTTAGTCTTATCGGTCTATGACAACTTGGATAGTTCACTGAGAACTGTTAGGCTATGTATTTATATAATAATAAAAAAACAGTGTCGGTTTACAATTAATAGTAATGATTGATATTGATAAGATAACTTAATATATGCTAATAGCATATCATGTGCTCTAACCAGCATCAGACGTTACATTTTTAATGTTAATCTTTACTTTTATAAAAGTGCGTGTCTCAAAACCTTGCTGCCTGCTGCTTAGACATCTCAGAAGGTTTTGAGACACAGCCGGTGTTGATTTCATCTAATCTAAGGATGCTGTTTAATCGCACCCTGGTGTGCACTTTCTGCAGAGAGCTTATAGCGTTACAGCTGTATGCTGGTGTAGACGCGGATAATCCAAAAATCTGTATTTATGCAAAGAATACATAAAGAGGTCAGGCTTGTCTAACTGACGTCAGTCAGATATCACTCAGTCACCAGTCGTCCGTTATTTCTTCATTGGTGGTCACCATGACATCATTAAATATTGAAGAGGAATACCGGGAGACCTTCGAGGTTCTGATTTAGCGATGAGGATTTCCTGTCGGATGCGGCAAACCGGCATCATTGTTCTGCAGATATCGTAACTGGTGAGCTGTAGTGTACCTCGTCGAATACAGTGTATGGTGGTGTGTGTATTTTAAACAGCGCCGCTTTTATAGTCAAACGGAAAAGAGATACAATAAGCCTAAAGGCAAAATTACATTCTTTTAAATAAATGTTTGTTTGTGTGTTAATGGAAACTGCTCAGTGTAATGTGCTGAACATGATTCTTTGTAAGTGTTTCTCGCGCGGTCTGCAGTGCCGCCCGAAACGACACGCTCAGATGATCAGATCGGGATCTGTTCACGGTTCTATACGTGTAATTTAATTTCAAATACATGTCGTTATCAATGCTGTGCTACACTAAAATCTTTATTGGCCAATATGAGATAACTGTAGAATATTGCGGTGTTTTATTTTTGTCTACTGCCACTCGTAAGAATATCGTGAGCACTTACTGACTGCAGCAGAAGCTCTAGGCACAAGTAATAAGAGTGCTGCTGTTTTATACACACACACACATATATATATATATATTAACACGACTGAAATGCCATGGGTAGAGGTTGCGAGTTTGGTATTATAAACAGATAATTAATTAATTAATATCACGCAATGTACGTTTGAAATACAACTTGGTAGACTAATTTTCATATTTCTGCCGCGGTCGTCTATAAAAATCGTTTCAAAAGAATAGTCAAGCTTCAAAGCTTCAACGCGGAGAGAGAGATACGGAGCAGTGCAAAGCACATAAGTGGAGTGGATCGGCAGTGTTCCAATCAGTTCAGAGCGTTTTGTGACCATTCGGCTGTAGATCCACTTCTGGTTTTACATTTCACACTTTCGAGAAACCCACTCTGAGCGTTCAAGAAGCAGGAGAAACACAAGCAATCTACAAAACAAACAATACAAACTAACACACAATCGCTTGCATTCTCATTCTGCCGGAATAAATGTTTTTTTTTTGTGTCAAAGAAATTTAATAATAACTTGAACTTTTTATAACTTTATTATTTACCTTGCATGTTTTCATTGTTGTTTTGTAGAAAGTTTGGTCGTTCTGGAAGGACTCTATCTGTAAATCAAAGCCATGGGGAAGGATTACTATAAGATCCTTGGCATAACGTCAGGCTCTAATGAGGATGAAATCAAAAAGGCCTACAGAAGGATGGCCCTAAAGTTTCATCCAGACAAAAACAAGGATCCCAATGCTGAAGAGAAGTTTAAAGAGATAGCAGAGGCTTATGAAGTTCTGAGTGACCCAAAGAAGAGAGTCATCTATGACCAGTACGGCGAGGATGGTAAGTATGTTTGGGTCAATGTACAAAAGAACCTCTGCCAAGCATCTCTGAGCCTTATCAGATTGTATGACTCATTCGTGGGCCATAATTAGTTTTCTGGGAAACGATAATTTGACAATCAGCATGCAGCCAGTTCTCCCTTCATTTATGGATTTGGACACACTAAACTTTAACCCCTGATTTCACAAACAAGGCTTAAGCCTAGTCCTAGACTAAAATGTAAATCTGAGCTGTTTCAACTGAAATAAACTTGCACTGACTGATTTTGCGACATGTCAGTGCCTTTGTTTTGTTTTGTCACACCAGTAATGTTTTTTTCTCTAAGGCATGTTTATAAAAATAAGTTAAATGTCCTAAATGAACTAATCCTGACTTAGGCTAAGTCCTGTCTGTGAAACCGGGCCTATAGCTTTTTAAACTTTGCTTAAACCTTGATTGTTTTTGTTGGAAATTCTGCTTTTAAACTTGGGTAGAAGAACATTTGACACATGTAAGTCTTGGTTTTAGGAATATAGTATGTAATGTCGAATCATGAATAGAGGTGAGTAGTGTTTACTTAATTTTTTAAGTAATTATGGCCCGGTTTCACAAATGGGGCTTAGCTTAAGCCAGGACTAGGCATTAGTTAAATTAAGATATTTAAGCAACTTTTACAAAAATGCCTTGTAAGAAAATATTACAGGTGTGCTTCTTAACACAGAACAATGACACTGACATGTTTTAAGATTTGTCAGAGCAAGATATTTTCATCTGAGACAGCACAGCTCAAACATGCAGTTTAGTCTGGGACTAGCTTAAGCCTTGTCTGTGAAACTGGGGGATAATGTCCTCTGCTCATCATCCTGTGCCTCGTTCTCTGTCCTCATCTCCTGTAGAAGTGTGTTGGAGGTGGAGGGCACAATGTACTGGACTCCAGCACCTAAACTCTCTGAATGACAAGGAGCAAGTTGTGGATGTTTTTTTTCTCTGTTGTAGTGTATAGTGTAAAGAGGCTGTGTGTCATTACAAATTAATTGAGAATTCATTTTAAAAATTCATAATCATTTTCAGTTTGAACTGAGGTAGAAAGCAGAATTGTAAATCGTATGTGAGTTCAAAGTGTATATTTTTTTCCCCAGTATAAATTACCCATAAACATGTTATGATATACATGCATATTTTCAGAAATAATAGAATCAATGTTTTTTTCATGTAAACAAAGTATTTATTTTTGATAGTTTTAATAAATCAACATCAGTTCACATCAGTTAAATTTGTAATTATTTTCAAATTCAAATTTTATTTGTCACATTCACATACATACACGGTATGACATGAAGTAATAAAATAAAGTACAATATGAAAATAAGTACAGTAAATAAATATAACAATATAATAACTAACAATAAAAATAAAATAGAATAAAGGTAGAACATATATATTTTTTTATATTTTTAAATATATATGAACAGCGTTTTCTTGTAAAATGTACTCTAATAATTAAAATAAAAAAAGAAAAGAAAAATGTTACGGTGAAAGCTTTTGGGAATTTTGTAATTTACCCTATACAACAGTCAGTATAGTTTTTAATTGGACTTAAAAAAAAAAAAAAAAGGCTGTTCTGAAACAATTAAAATCTTGTATATTGACTGTATTTATAGTTTTAATATTAACATTATATTTTAAAGAGTTTAAAGAGACAAGTTTTGAGAAAATGTATTTAGAGGAACAAATAAGCATATTTTGTCAAAATTCCTTATGCAATTATTTATGTTTTGTTAACTTAAGTTCTCCTCTAGTTTAATTGTGTTAAACTTAATTCCTGCCGGGCGTGTTTTTACCAACGATGATATAGTCAGGGTCAGAAGGATGAACGCACATCTGGTGTTTGGAGCTGCTCAGCTGCGTGTCCGGTGGGGCTGCTGTAAAGGTTTGTTTGATGGAACAGCCCTCAGTGTCAGTGACTAAAGCAAACATCCAGCATACTCCACCCCCTCACCTCCACGGCTCTGTAATTGTACTTACCGCTGCTGGCAGATGTGGCTGTTCCCAAACACCATAAACCACTGAGGCTCAAACAGGGAATTTGGAGCCAAGCAAATATGTTACCTCAATTTGCAAGTGTTGGCTGAGAATGTAAGGAATCTTATCTTAGCTGTCGTTGTGTGTATCGGCACATATTAAGCGGCTCCTGAATCCATTTTTTTTATTTTTCTTATGTACCATTCCATCAACACACCTTAAAAGCTGGGTCCTGTAAGAAATCAGCATGAGAAAGGATGTCTAGGTAATAAGTAAACAGATTCCTTGGCTGTTTGTTGATTATGTAGACCACCCTTTTCTTCATCGTGTCTGGAAGTGATGTGTGAACTTCCTCCCTCAGTAGGAGCCGCGATGTTTTACCTTGCTTCGCATTAAACACTTTCTGAGAAAACTCTGTGTTAGTGCTAGTGGGTGGATGTGTACAATGTTAACAGTGTTTCAGACCAATATACAAAAGTTTCCATGAACTTTGGAACAAAGCTTTGGGGAAACATGGGACTGATGCAAGTTGATTGAATAAAACCTCTCAAATTTTATTCATTTACTTTTTAGAAGAGTTTACATCACGTGCATCATTTGGTGCGATCAACTACATGTGCTCATGTGAACAGATGCAGTATACCCAAAGTAAAATACACTTAGAATGTAGATCACTGTAGAATTATAGCAGAATATTATACCAGCAAATCTGGCTTTCTACTTTAATTCAATGTGCTGTTTCTTGTGAAAAGTATAGCAATCTTTAGAAGCAAGTTCCCACTTCAGATTAAGATCATATCTCACACTTGCAATACTATATTTCTCATAGGCCTTATTGTGATTTTTATTTATTTATTTATTTTTTGGTCAATGTCACTTTAAATATAACAAATTTCTCACCATTTAAATACTTCTACATATTTTTTCCATATATATATATATATATATATACACACACACACACACACACACACACGATTAATCACATCCCAAAAAAAGTTTTTCTTTACATAATATATTTGTTTATGCGGTTTATTTATTATGTTTATATTAAAACACACACGTACCATATATATTTTGAAAGTATTTACATATATATCAAATATTAAAAAAATATATATATAAATGCATTTACATGTAAATTATATTTAATATATAAACATAACATATTTTCATTAAAAATATACATGCATGTTTTTTTATTTATATACCTAATAAATATGCAGTACATACAAATATATTATGTAAAGAAAAACTTTTATTTTGGATGCGATTAATCGCGATTAATCATTTGACAGCACTAATATATATATAAAATATAGTATATAGTATAAGTATATAGTAAAATTTGATATCTTGCATTTGCGACTTTGTTTCTAGTAATTGTGCCTGTACCTTACATTAATTTTTATCTTGCAACTGTAAATATTTCTCAAATTGCAACAATTTATCTTGCAACTGTGAATTTATCTTTTTAGCTGTGAAAAATTATTTTCACTTGCCTAATTTATTCTTTTTTTTTTCTCTGTCATTCGTATGACCTCGTAATCTTTAATCTTTACTTACTAATTTATAGTGCCGTAAAATTATTGATCATATCCGAAATAAGTCTTTATTTACACAATGTGTACGTAATCTGTGTATATTTATAAAATTTCAGAAATAAATTGTTTATATATTAAATATATTAATTTATAAAAAATTAATATAAATATAGGCATGTAAATACATGTATAATAAATGTTGAAATACATTTTCGAAATGTTTAGTGTAATGTGTGTATTTGTTTATACAAATATACACAGAACACATATAATCACGCAAACAAAAAACTTTTATTTTGTATGCAATTAATTGCGTATAATTGCACTGCTAATTTAAAGTATCGCACTAGGATTTATATGACTACTTTTGTTATTCATGTAGTAACGCACATGCAGATTTTCCCATTTAATGAAGAAAGGTTTTCTGGTGGTTTCTTGTGTTAAACTTGACAGCCATTCCCATCTGTAGCACAAACAGAGTATAGGTTAAGTTGCATAGAGGTTAACTCATTCTTAGGGGTTAGTTCAGATCTTAACCCCAAGTATGTGCGATAAAAGCAAACACCAACAGTAAGAATCATACAAAGATATACAGTATACATTTGTTTTCAGCTAACAGACAGCCACGAAGGGCCCTGTACTAAATGAATAACTGGGGTAAAACCAAAAACACACTTTTTTTTTCTTTCAATACACTTAAACAACGTACATCTTGCACTCTAGCACAGCGCAGTAAGCCTGTTTTTCAACATATTGTGAACTATTGATTTCGTAAACAGCTACTCTGTGACATTTCTGTGCCCTCAGTGTAAACTTTAGCTATCTCAGATTACTGGAAATCTTTCCAGAGCTAATTACATCACCTGCACACTTCTGAGAGGAACATATTGCCATTTAAGCTTTATTCAAGCTGATAGGCGAAAGATAACGTGTTTTGCAATCGCTAGCTAGCACATTTCCCACTTTTCTCCGCTTCGTGTTCAGTCAAGGCTGACAGTAAATGCTTTCTTGCTCCTTAACTCTCAAATAACAGTGTTATTTTCTACGGCAAGCGCGTAATCCCTAACCTTAAGTAACCCTAAATAAAAAGAGAGGTGGGGGTGGAAACAGTTAACGTTGTCCCAGAAAAGTTCTCCCATCCCTCAAAAAGTATGACAGCTAGCCCAAACTTCCTGAAATCTCAAACACACCGACTTGTCTCCGTGTGATACCATACTTTTTAATGGTAATATTAATCTTTAATGCTTAAATAATGCTTTTAAATGATGGCCTTATTAATTTGTGTTTATATTTTAAATGCTTTCATCATTCTACATCCCTCCGAATACTCACAGCCCCTCCGCGCTTCCCACCGCGTGCTTTTGGATACTACGCGTGACGCGGTTGGTTTAAAGAGCTTTGATTGACAGGCGTTCATCCAATCAGATGCTAGCATAAGGACGCGTATTGGCTTCACAGATGGGCGCTGAGCCAACTCGCTAAAAGTGCCACGACTCCAAAAGTCAGCGGCGATTCTTTATCACTGTGAGTTTGACCGCAGGTAAGCGCACGCTTTTATCACTCTTGTGTGTTTAGTTTTTTTTGTTTTGTTTTGTTTTGTTTTTTACCACCAAAGCAATATTCTCTGGCATTTTTAGGCAATCTGGCTTGGTGTTCTTAAGAATATCCTTGTTAGTTGTGTTTGGAAATAAGTTGCACTCTCAAGTAGTTTGAACTTGTGCTGATCTGATCCAGAGCCCTTTTCTTCTGCGCTGGAATATGCTTTTATTTACTTTGTCGATTCAGACTTTCTTTTAACGTCTTGCTTTGGGTAGCGGGATTGCCTCCTGTGTGTCTTTTGCATTTGATTTACAAGGATGAAAACATTTTAATATTTTATGTAAGTATTTAATCCTTTTAACACGTAATTACATCCAAAATGCTTGTTCAAATGCACATTTGACACATGTTCTGATCGACTTTCCTTGCATTCTTCATGAAAATCTAATATTCTTATCGATTTGTGAGGCTTAAGTGGCAGAGAGGGTTTAAAAAGAATTAATGGTTGGATCAAACCAAAGAAATAGTTAAATTGAGGATATTAGCCCGACTTTGCTTAAGTTGTAAAGAGATGGAATTCCTCTGGCAGTTATTATGTAACGTCAGCAGTTTTCCTGAAAGGGTTAATGTCCGGCGTAGGAAAGCAGCCCACTTTCATTCAGATGTGGAGTATGTGTCCTGCATATAGGAACTCTGCATTTCCTGTCTGCCAAGTCCTCTGTCTGCTGGTTGTCACATGTGGATTCCAAATTGTGATCATTTCAGGAAAATATTTGCAGAAAAAAAAGGTTTTTGCAACAACTGTTGTTAAATGTGTTGATAATTATTATTATTTTTTTTACCACAGCTAGATCGGAGTTGCTCATGATCACATTTGACAAGTTTTCGAAAAAACAAACAAACAAAAAAACAGTAACATTACCGTGTTTTTTATTTTTATTTTTTTTAATTATTATTTGGACAAGCACTATGTTAATACTATGTTTTTCTTTGAAGTACCTTATAAATACCATGGTAATTGTTTAATGCAATCTAATATCATCACTGTGTTATAGCACCACCACAAGGCCTTTTGTAGGTTTTCCTTGAGGCTCTTCTATAAAAACAAAGCAGTTTTTAAATTATAATGGATATGTTAAGTTATATGCTGTAAAGAGCATTTCTTTTAAGCCCAGTCAGCTTTCCCCCCTTACCTAAGTGCCCAAAGGGCAGACGTTTAGAGACCCCCTCTATAGAAATTCCAGGCAAGAGTTGCATTGGCTAGTGCAAACGTGAAGTTGGGGGAAGGTTATTGTGGTCTGCTGCACACAGACCTGTCCCCTGAAAACTGAATGTATGCCTCTCTGTGTAAGGGAGAGGGAGTGTAGTCTCTGTTGTGTGTTGCATAACCTGAACTAGTGGGCAAAGGTTATGGAGTGGCTGGCTTTGGTGAAAAGAACTTTTCTCAAAATTTGCAAGAGGAAGAGATTTTTCACACTGTCTCAATGGCAAGGTGTAATTTTTTACTGCCATCCACGCAGCACTGTGAAACCAGGTGTTTTTTTTGTTTGTTTTTTTGATGTAGATCTTTTTTTCCATCGTTTTTTTGTACTTTCTTTGTAAACTGAATGCATGAATGAAGGATACACAACCAGACAGATTAAATAACTTGTACGGACAAACATGCTTGTAGGATATTTTTGTCAGTAGACTGAAAGCTTTTGCTTTTTTTTTTTCTTGATGCTGCATCCACACATATAGGTGGCAGTATCAAGTCCTAAAGGCATTTGTTACAAAACTTGTGCATCTTTCGTGTGAAAATCTAGTAAAGAGCAATACGTATTCATTAAAAAGACATCTGCACCTGGACAGAACTTCTTGATTGGGACATCTGTTTGAGTGTAAATGTTAGGATGTAGAAATGCATGAAATATTTTAGCATCACTTTTTATGTATTTCAAGAAACACTGAGTTTTTGTGTAAAATGGTTCTTGGCACTTGTATGAAAAGCTAGGATGTTGTTATTAACATTAAAAAGTCCATAGCATTAAATAGCCCTGATTTGGATTTTTGTAGGATCAGGATTCGGAAGGACAGGACTGAGCAAAGATGGATGTGTACGACCCTCAAACTCTGGGAATTGTGGTGTTCGGTGGCTTTATGGTGTTCTCTGCCATTGGCATTACGCTTGTGTCAACTTTTTCAATGAAGGAGACATCTTATGAGGAGGCCCTGGCCAAACAGCGGCAAGACTCAAGCAAGAGCCAACCCCAACGCTCTGACAAGAAGAAAAAGACATCTGAAAAGAAAACCAAGGCCAAGAAGAAGGATGAGAAGCCAAATGGAAACCTCTCAGAACCTGAGACTGAGCCTATCCTTGAACCTGTGGTTGAGGACAGTGAGCCCAAAGCAGTACCCCAAGTTGAACCAGAACCAGAACCCCAACCTGAACCTCTGCCTGTTCCCGAGCTTGAACCTGAAGTTAAACCCAAGCCAGTTTTACCTGAAGTAGCTCCTAAGATTGTAGAGTGTCCTGTCCCTCCCACTGTAAGTGCTGTGGTGGCCCCACTTGCTCCTTCCCCCAAGGAGAAGAAAAAGAAGAAGGTGGCCAAGGTGGATCCAGCACCTGTCAAACCTGTGGATGTCCCAGAAGTTGTAGTCAAGGAGGAGGTGGTGGTTGCAGAGGTGGCAGTGAAAGCAGCCGTTGCTCCTGAGGTTGCTGCTCCCCCTAAAGCTGAAGAACCCAAAATTGAAGCTCCAACCAAGAAGAAGTCTAAGAAGAAGGCTGAGCTAGGTGAGTATCCTTTGGACATATCCATCTCGGACAGCTGTAATAAATGCTCCAACTTGCCCTCTTTGCAGTACCCTCGTCAGTCCATCCTAATTTTGAATTTCTTTTAAGTGGCTTCTGTGGAAACGATCAGTGTCCCACAGCCATCACCATATAAAAACCTGGTCTCCAGTCTGAATAGTGCATCGTTCAGCGAGTCGGAGACCCAGAAACTCTTTGAGATCATCAGCAAGAAGGCAGGAAAGGACTCCTGGCAACTGGTACAAACCCTACATCTGGTCAAACGCTCTGCAAACCCCTAATACTTGTCTCTTTTTATAGCACTTATATTTCTTTCATTCTTATTTGCAGGCATCTCAGAAGGGTGACCCATTGGCGGCACTGAAGAAGCAGCTGGAGGAGAAGGAAAAGCAGCTGACCGCTGAGCAGGGCAATGTAGCTGCAGCCAAGACTCGTGTCAAAGAGCTTACCAAGGTGACACCCGCAAGCGTGTTATAGCTAAATAAATGAGGTTCAAGCTAGTTTCTACTCGTGCTTCAGAGCAAGGGTCTGAGTGACTGCTGAAGACAATCTTTAATTGGTCCTGGGGCAATGTTGTTGAAATGGCCATCCATCCAGGGAGTTTTCCTGCCTACAATTCGTAGATGGGTAAGATAAGCTCCAGCATCCCCACAACTCTACAGAAGACATACATTGTGGAAGATGGATGGATGGAAAGAGCAATGTTCTTTTCCAAATCCCCATACTATAACCTTCAACTACTTTAAAAATAGAGATTTAATTGGTTGAGATTACCCTATCCTCAACTGTAAGGCCTAAACTATGACCCTATCCCCTCCCTATTTAGCAATTCTGATTGGTTGATACGAATGTTGTCCTAGGACTAACTAATTCTAATTGCTAATTTGACATGATTCTTGAGGATCTTGTTGGTTAATCTGATCTCCAACTGTCATTGCTCTGGCTATTAGGAGCTGAGTTCCGCAAAGAGCAAGATGACAACCACAGAAACCCGCATGAGCTCTGAGCTGAGCACCCGTGGCCAGGAGATTGCAGCTCTTCAGGCTCGTATGCAGGCTTCCCACCAGGAGCATGTCAACGAGACACAACAGCTCAACAGCAAGGTCAGATGTCACCAGCCTTTTACACTTTCCTTCTCGCTATGCTATATGTATGTTGTCAGGTTATTAAATGTTTTGTTTGTGTGTGTGGCCACAGATCCAAAGCCTGCAAGAGCAGTTAGAGAATGGACCCAATGCTCAGCTGGCCCGTCTGCAACAGGAGAACTCTATTCTCCGAGATGCCCTCAACCAAGCCACCAGCCAAGCTGAAAGCAGGTATTCTGCTTAGAGTCCCTTTTAACATTGCATCGTAACCAATGAAGTGTAAAACTTTGGAGTAACTCTTTCCAATCCCCTTTTGGACATAAAGAAGGTATATTAACAATCTTAACTGGTGGATTGCAAACTGGTTGGAAAAAATCCAATAACCTGAACAGAAAGAGCCTTATGTATAGACCAGAGACGCGAACATGAGGTTTCTTTGAACTGGACCATCTATCCAACTCAAACCTTGCCTCTCGGCATAAAATGCCATTTCTTTTATGCAAATAGTTTTTTCTCATGCATACAGGCAGAACGCAGAGTTGGCAAAGTTGCGTCAGGACTGTGTGCGTCTTAACCGAGAGCTAAAAGAACGCACGGCCGCTCAGCATGCCGAAGAAGAGCGCAGGAAGTCTCTGGAAACCAAGATGGCCACCGCTGAAGAACAGTTAGCACAAACAAAAGTAAGCCCTGACCTCTTTCCTGTTATCTCATCTCTTTGAGGTGGTTGTGGTCTTTGTACCATGATAGTTCTGGGTAGGAATTTCACCATATATGCAACCTTTAAAAGCAATGCCTGTCTGCTTTATTGTGATGCCTTGCATTTCTTCAGCTTAGCTATGCATGAAATGTAAACCACTGTGGTTAAAACTCCTTGATATCAATCTGATAGTTTACTAAAAATGTAGATATTGTCACTTTACAGTATGTTGTGCCAGACCTACATGACTTGCATTATTTTATACAATGAAAGTTGATGATAAACACCCCACAAAGGACAAAAAACACTAAATTTGACTATATTCCAATCGTGGTTGTACAATATCTTTAATTCTGGGCTTTGTAAACATGGCTGCTTTGAGGTAACCTATTCCTCTGACTACCCTCTTCGTCTGTGTTTAGGCGTCCCGCGTGGAAGCAGAGCAGGCTCTGCAGAAGAAGTTGGATCGCGTCAATGAGGAACTCTGTGAGGCTCAGCACGGCAGCACCACCCTTCAGTCTCAAGTAGACGCAGCAAAAGGCCAAGCCAAGTCTCTCACCGGTCAGTACACACAAACACACACATCTTCTTTCATCTGATATGAATATGAGCGTTCCCTTGGCTCAGCCCCCAGATGGAAACAGTGAGCTGTAGTAGACATTTAAAGCAGCCATGTTCTATTTGTAGCATTTTATGTTTTCGTGATTTTAAGGCAGAAATGACTTCTCTTTACAGAACTCCAGGAGCGAATGCGTGCCACAGAGACAGAGCTAAAAGACAGATGTGAAGAGCTGGAGATATTAAAAGCCAAGTTGTCTCAGTCATCAGTGGTTGCTGAGGAAAAGCCCTCTGTGGAGATGGAAGCAACAGCACAGGCTGAGATCCAGGTACAGATATTTGGTACTCTATGATACGGTTTCCTCAGCAATGCACCCGCTGTACTGTGTGTCATTTTTCTAATGAAAAATAAACCTGATCTCATCCCTTTCTTTGCAGAAGGAGGTTGAACAGTTGAGGAGCAGGTAATGTGAGCTTTTGAGTTCATTTGATTGAACATACTGTAGAAAATAACTATAATGTAGTGATTCAAAGTATAATGGTTTCATGAGTATTTTTATGTATTTGTGGAAAGCCTGAAAGAGCGGGAGGACCAGCTGACATCACTGGAGGCGGAGTTTAATCAGTTGAGGGAGGAGCTTGACACAGTAAAGAGAACTCAGGCCGAGGAAACTCAGAATAGGTATGGTCTTTGATGTGGGATTGAATTGATTTTCAAATTAAGATAGAATTAATTGCATCTTCTGTTACTAGAACTAGAGCTCTCTCGTCTCTGATCCAAATGTGGATGTGTTTTTCAGGGTAAATGAGGCTGACACTGAACGGAGGGAATACACCGCAGAGATCGACCAGCTTAAAACTAGGTATAGAACACAGCTGATGTTTTCTTCTGAGTATATTTTGTAGACGATATTGGATTGATTTGGTTTTACTCTATCCATCAGTCTAAAAGAAAAAGAGGATTTGGTGGCATCTCTACAGGCTCAGCTGGAAAAGATGGAAAGTGTGAGTGGAGCATTTGATAAACTAATAATATTTGCATGTGTCTAATACATATTAATTGATTTTATAATTGTATATCAACAGGTTGAGAAAACTGAAGCAGAGCCTCCATTTGAGAAGTAAGCACAACTTTTTTTTGGATAATCGCCACTTTTTTTCCATTTATGCTTCTGATGATAACATTTGGTTTTGTGCTTTCAGTCTGGAGAAGGACGCATGCATGATCTCGCTGGAGGAAGAACTTCAACAGCTTAAAGAGGAAATGGAGAGAATGAAGGCCAAGAGCAATGTGAGTCCAGCTCTACTTCACCCTTCCATCCATACTTATCCAACTTGTCCATATCTGTCCCTTTACAACTACCTTTCTTGTCATATCAACCCAACCCATCGGTCCATGCTCTACAGATCTATCCATATCTGCACTGAAATATCTGCCAGGTCATAACTATCTATCCCCTTTATCCATCCTTCTCGCATCTAATTGTGGTGTGTCGGTGTGTGTTCAGGAACTGCGCGAGAAGAACTATGCTGCCGTGGAGGCTCTGTCTGCTGCTGAGAGGCTTAGTGAAGAAAGACTGAGCCAAGCCAAAGCCGCACAGGTAACCCAGATATACACACACACATAGTATAAACACACACTCAATTGTATATCTCCACAATACACAGAAACATGAAGAACAGGGTGTTCGTTATCATCAAACTGATCTAGTTGGCTAAAACTACAACTTTCTTGGAGCATTTTCCAGTTTCATGTGGTAATCAAAGGTTTTTGTGTGTGTGTGTGTGTGTGTGTGTGTGTTTGTGTAGAGTGAAATTGAGCAGCAGCTGAGCTCTTTCCAGACCGATACCAGAAACACCTTCCAGAAGCTCTTCCCTCACATCAGCATAGAAACACACCAGGTTAGAACTTGCCTTTTTTGGTTAAAGAAAGGTATAACTGTTGTTTTTGAGCAGGTATGGGTACTTTAAATATGTGTGTTGTAGTCGAACTGGCTGGAAGCATTCACACATGAAGCACAGAAGACTCTAACACACAGTCAACAGAGTCCAGCAGAAGATCTCAACACGGTGTCAAGCTCAGATTCGACGGTAAGGGATCCTCTCTGTGGACACAAACCTGCAATTCGTTCTTGCTCTCCTTATATCTCATGTTCACATGTGTCAGGATCTGCAGCAGAAGCTCGCTCTATCAGAGGAGAGCCAGAAGTCACTGCAGGCCGAGTGTGAACAGTACAGATCAACCCTCGGTGAAACGGTACAGTGACACACACACGGCTGTAGAGTAAAACCTAAATTATTTATCATTGGTTCTATAAATGTTACATTCATAAGTAACACCATTTTTTTGGTAAATGTTTTATACAGGAGAGCATGCTGAAAGTTCTGCAGAAGAGCGTGGAGGAAGGCGAGCTCAAGTGGAAGTCGAAGATTTCAGATGCTGAGCAGCAAAAGCAGGCGGTAGGAACATCTTTCACTGATTCTGGATTTCTGTGACCTTTTACTACATACAAGCTGTTGTGCTTAAGTTAATGCATCTCCCACAGGCCCTGGATCAGGTGAAGGCTCTTGAGGAGGTAATAGAGAAGATAAATGTGGAAAGACAAGATACAGATCAGGTGCGTGCCGACATTTAGCAGAGTTCTTCAGTTTTGGTGACTTGCTTTCGGTGTCTGACTCGTGTTGCTTTAAAACTTTATGAGTTTTTCTTTCTGAGAATAGCGAGGGGAAACTTCACGCTGATGTAACCACATTTGTGGTTTCTCTTTTCCTTGCAGCTGAAGGGGCAGGTGATGCTTTTGGAAGCACAGCTGGAGAAACAACTGGAGTCCATAACCATCAGTCAAACGTACGAAGAGAAGATGTCTCAGGTAAAACGACTCGCTGACTAACTGTTGTGGGTTTTGTTGTTGTTGTTTGTTTTGTTTTTCCATCATTTTGAATAGAATTTTTAAATAAAAAATGTATGTTTAACAGATTTTTAAAAAGAAAGAAAGCTTTTTAAATAAACCATTAAATGGAACTATTATGATTTTAAATTATTGTAGTTTTTTTTTTTGTTTATTTGACTCTTACAATTCAGTTTTGGTTAAACTTGATTTATTTTGATGTGTTTTCATTTTAAATAAAATTTTTACTTGTTTTACGTGTAACTATAATTTTACTCTAATTTTTACTGTAATTTTACCGTAGTATTTGTTTTTGCACTTAATTTTCTTTTACATGCCTTTTTTGGCAGATCTTGGTTTATTTTAACGGTATCTTTAAATTAAATTAACAATTTTTAAATTTGTTTTGTTGTTGTTTTTTTTACTTTTTATTCTATTCTGATTTTTTTTGTTGTTCAAAGTTTGTACTTCATTTAGCTTTTTCTTTGAAGTGAATTCATTGAAAAACTAAGTTTTTTTTAATTAGTGCTGACAAATGATTGCATCCTAAATAGTAAAAAAATATATAAAAATGCAAATAAATAACGCACGCTGTGTATATTGTGTGCTTCCATGTATATATTTATATAATTTATATTAGATTCAATATACAAATACAACATATTTTTCTTAAATATGTAGTCTATGTGCATGACTGTTTATATATACATATGCACAGTACACACACCTATGTACTGTGTTCACAAATAACATTTAATCATCATATCCTCCTCAGCTGAAGGCATTGCTATCTGAAGCTCAAGTCCAGCTGCTATCAGCTCAAGCAGAGGCTCAGCAACAGAGAGCAGAACTTTCTCTGGTGAGTTTAACATCAGTTTGTCTCACTTTGCACATGTGGCTTTCTACTTGAGTGACTGCTGTGCGTTACAGGTCAGGCAGGAGCTACAGGAGGTGACTCGACAAGTACAGAGCGACGAGAGCGCACAGTCCACTCAGGTCAATACCGGTTGTGTGTGTATTAACCGCATCTTTTTTCATTTGCAGTGTGTTTTGTGCATCCTGTGTTCTTTGTCTTTTGTAAAAGTCTGTTGGTGAAGGAGGGTGTAGCATGTCTTCTGTATTATGTGCAGCCTGGCCTGAAGACTGCTCTCTGGCATGCTTTTGTTTGTTTGTGCACACGTGTACATGTACAGTATATGCTGTCGTGTCCTGCTCTGTGTGGGTATTGTGATCTGATACTCACCGATGTCTAACTTTACAGGTGAAGACACAGCTGGAGGAGGCAACTAATAAATTGCAGACAGAAGAGGACATCCGACAGCAGGTTGCAAGCAACTATGAACAGGTGATGCATTTTAGAGGGCTGTTTCGATCTCTTCATGCTGGATGACGATATAAAAGCTAAGCTAGACAATTTGATATTAATAAATGTAAACAAAAAGCAAATGGCAAAAAGACCAAGATTAATGTTATTTTAAATAAAAATGAACTTTAATGGTTTAGAATTTAATTACATTTACTTTATTTTGATGTACTGTAGGTCTATTATTTATTTTAAGTTAACTGAATAAAATTTCCTTTTTTTTGTTGTTGCTGTTGTTCATATTACTAAAATATCAGTTAGTATTATGGCCTCTTATTTTTAGTTTTTTTCCCCTTATTGAATTTCTGTTTCATTTCATTTTAATTTAAAATTAAAAATTCAAATTAAGTAGTTTTCTGTATTAAATTAACTTTATTAACTTAAATTTTTATTCAATGTTTTTATTATGTGAACTGAATTTGAGTACTTTCTTTTTTTACTCTTTTATATTAATTAAATTAGTATTATGAGATTTTCTTTCATTATAATGTAAGATTTATTTATATAATCTATCAATGAATTAATTTAATCAATATGTCATCAACTAATTCATGTTTCAATTAAATATATATATATATATATATATATATATATATACACATACACATACACATACACACACAGAGTTGTAGTATTTAATTAAATGCATTTTTTATTTTATTTTTTGCTTTTTTTCTGTATTTACTTTCAATTATTTTATGTAAGTATTTTTTCTTGTTATTTCCAATTATTTAATTAGATTTTTTTTTTTTTTTCTTTGTGTTCATTTCATATTTGGTGCTGGAAAACTATTTTTATATTATTATTATTATTATTATTATTATTAAAAATATATATTATATTGTAGGCATGTTGGTGTATTTTTATATACATAATATATTTATTATATAATTATTATTTATTTTTCAATGTGATTTTAAGTACTGCTTAAGTTACTAAGTTATACTTAATTACATTTCGATTGATTTGATTTATGTTGTTGTGATTTTCATTTTGAATCAAAATGTAAAAGTTTTTTATAAATGATTTATATAAAGTATTTTGATATTTTTTCACATTTAATTGCCCTATATATATATATATATTGCTTTTTTTATTATTATTTATAATTACATCTTATTTAGAATATTATGTAGGCTTGATCATTATTTTTAAATTGAAGTTCTTGTTGTGTTTCTGCTCTTAGGCTCAGAAGTGCGTCAGGGATCTGGAGGCTCAGTTAGAGGAGTTGAAAACTGCTGGAGAAGGACCATCTGAAGAGCTAAAGGTTCCTCCAACACATCTTCATCATCTCAAGTTCAAACCATCAGATACAGCATCTCTAACAGTGTGTGTTTTGCATGTGTCTGTATCAGGAGAGGCTGGAGAAAGAGAAGAAGCTGACGCGAGACCTCGGCCAAGCAGCCGCTAAACTTCAACAGCTCCTGAGAAGCACTCAGGAAGAGCTGGACAAAGAG
The DNA here is from genome assembly GCA_032353835.1 of Enteromius viviparus. Classification (NCBI taxonomy): domain Eukaryota; kingdom Metazoa; phylum Chordata; class Actinopteri; order Cypriniformes; family Cyprinidae; genus Enteromius; species Enteromius viviparus. Next base: position 6,733,500 of record JAUCNO010000460.1, read on the forward strand.
AAAGAGACAGTGAAGAACCTGCAGGAACAGTTACACGGCAAGGTACATTATAAACGCCTTCCAAACAAACCCAAATATAAGGCTGTCGATCGTACCTAAACATTTATTTCATATGGAATGTATCCGAAACATTTCATTTTCTTTTGTTCTGTCAACAGGAAGCCGAAGAGCCAAAAGAAGGGACGTCTGTTTGACAGAATAAACCCGACAACCCAAGTGCCTTAATTGTTGTTATGCATTATTTACTTTTGTATTCTCTGTGACTGTAGCGAATATGCTGACTGTTATTAGCCAGTGAGGATTGTTAAGGGAGGAAGCGTAACCATGTATTTGTGACTTTTGTCAGAGCCGTCATGAGGTGACTGTTAAACCGCTCGCAGTGTTAAGAGAGAGTCGTGCTCGAGTGAAAGACACACAATGACTTGTGCAAGAGTTCTTTTTATCTTTTGTTTGCATGTTCTCTCGAGGGTCAAAGGAAGGAACATTTCATAATGCAGCAGTGCAACACAAGCTACTACACTTTTGTAGTTGGCTGGTAACAAATGTGATGATATGATAATAATAAAGTGTATACTTTGACTTGTGGGTTGGTGTTTTCTTATGAGTAGTTTACATTTATCAAGAAGATTAAACTTTGGCTACTTTTGAAAAGGTCAATAAATTAATACTTTTTTAACAAGGACATATTACATTGTATTAAATTATATTAAAATTATTATTCTGTTATACTATTTATTTTATTTCAATAAATGCTTTATTATTATTATTATTATTATACTATTGGTAAGTTTCTTATTTAAAAAAAAAAGAAATCTTTTTTTATTTTTAAAAGGATGTATAGTAGCTGTAAAGGCATTTAAATAATTTAAAAATAAATAATTATATATAATAATATATATTAAAAAAATATATTTATTCTGCCATACGGTTCTATTTTAAATAAATTCTGTTTTATTATTACTTCTGTAATACTACTGAAAAGTTTGGGGTCAGAAAATGTTTTTTTTTTTTTTTTACAAGGCTGCATTAAATCGATTAAAAGGCATTTAAATTATTCTGTTATACTATTCTATTTCAAGTACATTCTCTCATACAGTGGGTACGGAAAGTATTCAGACCCCCCTTAAATTTTTCACTCTTTGTTATATTGGAGCCAATGTAAGTTAATTTTTTTCCTCATTAATGTGCACACAGCACCCCATATTGACAGAAAAAACACAGAATTGTAGACATTTTTACAGATTTATTAAATACAGAAAAACTGAAATATCACACGGTCAAAAGTATTCAGACCCTTTGCTGTGACACTCATATATTTATCTCAGGTGCTGTCCATTTCTTCTGATCATCCTTGTGATGGATTTACACCTTCATCTCCAGTCCAGCTGTGTTTGATTATACTGATTGGACTTGATTAGGAAAGCCACACACCTGTCTATATAAGACCTTACAGC
>JAUCNO010000460.1:6745941-6759761 GCA_032353835.1 Enteromius viviparus
ATAAATAAAGTTTAATTCTCGTCATTATACATTACCATTACTCTGTTGTTCTATTTGATAATGTTCAGTGCTTTGCTTCAATCTGTATTGTTAAAAGCGCTATATAAATAAAAGTGACTTGACTTGACTTACACAAACACAATGGAACATAACGAATGCATGCTAGATTGAAGCGACAAGTCTTAATAGCGAGATATTAGGATTCAAATGAAGTACAACAACACTTATGCATTAGGCTATATTATATATTACATAGCCAACATACACTACATATTTATTATTTTATATTATATTATATGTGCAAATGTGTGTTTTAAAGCTGACATCCTTAATTATGGTTTGAGTGGTCTTACCTATGTGCATGTGTGAACAGATTGCAAAAGCACCACTTGTGCTTTTAACCACAAAGCTAGATTAAACTTTAGTCGCCTTCTCCAAAGGAGAAAACCACAACAGTTGTTCACTAACGGTTGGCACATCTACAAAACAAAGTGCTATCAATCTGCATCACTTTTAGACAGCACAAATAGACTACATCACGTAAACAGTGCTGGGACGCCACAAGGCAGCATTGCTCAAGTATTTAGCATTTAGCATTGCTAAATACTCATTAGATTACGAAAACGTGTGAGGTGTAACATTTGTGAATCGTTACATTTTATGCAGGTTTTAGCATACAGTCTTAAAAATGAAGGCTTCAACAGGGGGTTTTGGCAACAATACCAAAGAAGAACATTTATTTTTTTGGTTTCCCAATGAACCTCTCAGTGAGCATTTCTTAAAAGAAATCTCTTAGTGTGAAGAACATTTTCGTCAACTTTTCTGTGGAGAGATCCAATGGTTGGTAAAGATTCTTCAAAGAATATATTCTGCTTGCAGGAACTCAGAAACCAATATGTTGGTCTATAATGTAACAAACTATTTTAATCGTCAACCATCAGAACAGCATCAACTTCTGAAGAACTTAATATACTCTTTTAGAATGCTTTGAAGGACCTTTATTTTTTTGGCTGTGTGCAGATGAAGTTTTAACAGTTTAACGGATTGCGTAAGCACACATTCGTAATGCACTCAGCTGACCCTTTGAGCAGAAAACCCAAGATATTATTTGCTTGTTTTGTGAGATATGACGTGTATGAATGACGTCAAAGCAGACCAAGAACCCATCTGCGAGTAAAACCTGATCCGTCATTAGTAATCTGGGCTTGCATTCTTTATGTAATGTGTGGTAAAAACTGTAGTAATGGTGTTAACAGGTTCTACTCATTTTAGTTCGACTTAGCGATCAGCTGGCAGGCTTCCAGTCATCGTTTGGGAGAGGCAAACATGAAGGGGGCACTTAGGCTACGAAGGAGGGATGAGCGTATGAGAAAAGCAAAGACAGATATAGAAGGAGAGCAAGCAAAAAGCACAGGCAAACATTCCTGATGCTGTGTCTCAGCAATTTAATTAAAGGGACTTGTGGGATGTTATAGTGGGCATTCGGAGGTGAAGGCTTAACCCCCCCTGGCCAGGCTTGGACTAATCCCAAAGGTCAGTTAATAAGTGCTTGGGTCATGCCACCATGACAACTAAATAGGGGAGTATCTCAAAAAGAAGCTTCCCAGTCACAGTTAATAACTGCATGATGGACGATAAGACACAGCGAGCAGGAATAAGTGTGTGCAGATGCTAAGTTAAGAGTGGCCTTAATTAGTCTGCAGTAGAGTCAAGTGTCTGACATCTGAAGGTTATTTAGTTAGAAACACTTTGATTGTAAAGATTGGGACTTTTGTGTCTTGAGTGCGACTCTGGCTGTTGTTAAAGGTCAGATGGAAACTCTAGAAACACGTCACTTTTTGTTTGGATTATACTGATCACTCAAAATCACTAAATTCTGTTGCGGTAGTGACTGCTAAAGCATGAGCCCTCCTACTAAGACTGGGATTTGATTTTCCTTTGGTTTCTTCCTGCTTGAAGTGTTGGGTAAACAAGAGTTGCAATACAGGAGCATTAAGCATGAAACAATAGGACAACTTCAACCTTACTAGAGTCAGAGATGTCTGAACAAGTTCATTGTATTACCTGGCCCTTGTATGCTCTTTATTATTATTTCTTTTGGTTATTTAATCTGTTTAACACGTTTCACATGAAATTTTACCTCAGAAATCCAACCTAGGCTCATTGGAAATACGTGCCTCTTCATACATTTCTGCAAAACTGTAAAAAAACAAAACGTACCTATACATACGAAAAGCTGCAGTTTCCAGTGGAAATGAACACCAGAGGCACTAAAACTCCCAGAACTTTTATTTCTTTTTACACAAAAGTATGATTTACAGGTTTACATTATTGATTAATAAACTGATAATGAAAGTTGTCGTCGGTAGCTCGCGTGATACGGCATTACACTATGCGTTGACAAGCACTGGTTCGAATCACAATTAAAACGGTTCGACAAAATAGCTCAAATCAGTCAAAGGAAGTGTGTTCCATACCATGGCTGCATCAACGAATGCGCTTTTATATTACTTTTGCATTTGTTAACACTATCAGGAAGGTTTGGGTTTGTTGGAGGGGATATTTCCAGCATGATAGAAAATCGTGATCATGATAGCGAAAATCACTGCATATTTTAATTCTGAGCGGCCACAAAATGTACTTATTATAAAAACATACATTATAAAAATAAGTACCTGCACTAACCTAACATAAACACGTCACAGTGACGTATTAAACGTGTGTTTTAGCGCCACTCTCTGGACATTTCACTATGAAAACTGAGAAAAATGTGCAGTGAGGTACATAATTACTGGGTTGCAGAAATGTATGTAGAGGCACGTATTTCCAATGAGCCCGGGTTGCAGAAATATATGAATTAGGATGGTCATTTTCTCAGAAACACGAGCAGAAGCATCAAAATAATATGGAATAAATTTAAAATAAACATTCAGATCAAGATTGTCCATATTGAAGAGAATGTTCTGTACCGGGCAAATTGTAACTTTGTTGTGTTTGACGTAAAACTGAACTTCAGGTACTTTGTGGTGTTTTGAACCAGAGGTGTTCAATATATTTTCAGTAGCTTGACAGTAGGACTGGGACAAAATATCGTTATAGCGATAAATCGCAATATTTGAACTCACGATCGATTCTCGATGCGCTCTTTTCTTATATAGTTTTTTTTTATTGTTTATTAGCGCAGATATGCAGATTTCTTTACTTGTTGAGCCGCTACTTCAGGCATCAGTTAGGGGGCACTCCTAGGGGGCTCAGTAGAAGCTATGCATTGAGTTTCGCAAGTGATTCAACGGCGCAGCTCCTCAGTGATCTACGCCTCTGTTTATAAGCTGGCGTTCCTTTTAAAAACAGCTGACGGAGTTTTCCCGCTAATCAAAGAACTGGCTTTACTGACGAGATGCGCATAATATATTGTTTGCTATATATTGCCCAGTGTGTATGTGTCTTTTTTTAACTTTAAATCTCTTGATATTTCGCATCCTGCGCACTATATTGATAATCGTAGTATCGCGTTATCGTAATAGTATCGGTATCGTGAGCCATGTATCGTATCATATCGTTAGGTAACCTGTGATTCCTAGCCCTTGCAAAAACTGAGTTTAGATTGTAGCCCTGCTGTGTTTGTGATCATGAGCTGACCAAAGACGAGAGCATATGCCAAGAGAAACAAAGAAAAATAAACACACACATAGCAAAGGTCAGAACATTGTTAGAAATTAGCTGGAAAAGACGAGATGTATACCAAAAATACACCCTTAATATGCAGAGACAGATACAAAAGCAATTTGTTGATCGAATCCTCTGAGAAGTGGGGATTCAAAACAACTAACAGCGCATAGCAACACTAGCTCAACCAATAGCGTGAGTTTGTGGTGGACCTGTCTGTTTATCCAACCAATAGAAGATAAACTGAGAAACCTGTTTGAAAACAATCATTGTTTTGCCGTTTCTGAGGAGGAAATTACGCAATTTGCCTGGAAGGGAACCATGCTCAGCAAATAAAACGTCTCCCAGGTGCACTGAGAATATCTTCCACTTAGAAAATCTTTCTTTCATTCTGAATGTGAACTGTAACATCTTGTTATTCGCTTGAGGACAGAGTTACAGCCTTTGGCTGCGCCTGTTGGGTGGTGTTCAGGTTTTTACAAATCAAGAACAGCAAACATCCGTCTGCCGTCCTTCAAAAGCAGTTACTCAGGAGAATGCTGTTTGATCAAAGGCATCTGCTTCTATGATTACTTTGGCTGCAAAATGTGTTACATTAAAGGTGCGACTGTGAGTTCTAATACAAACATGCTAAACATGCACAAGACTGGTAAAGAAGATACTCAAAAATATGTACTGCTATCAAAAGTTCAAAAAGTCAGAAAGCTTTTTTTATGCATTAAACTGATCAAAGGTGAATAAAATGACACGAAGACTGAAGTGATGGGTGCAGAAAAGTTTAGCTTTGCATAATTTACAATTTAAAGCATATTAAAATAGAAAATTGTCATTTTTTATTGTAAATATATTAGTGATGTCAATCGATTAATCATGATTAATTGCATCCAAACTAAAGTTTCTGTTTATATTATATATGTATGTGTACTGTGTATATATATATATATATATATATATATATATATATATATAATTTGTATATAATGATATAATTTTAAAAAAATATTGCATATAAATACAATTTATGTATTTATATTCTTTTATTATATATTTAATTTGTAAACATATTTTTCTAAATGTATACATACATGTGTTTTTTCTGTATTTATTTAAACATAATAAATATACACAGCATATTTGTAAACACCAATGCTACATTTATTTGTTCAAAAAAGGCAATATTGTGAAAAATATATATTTTAGTGCTGTCAAACGAATAATCACAAACAAAATATAATAATATGTAATATTTAAATAATATGTGTATATACTTTGTATAGTACATAAACACAAACATATTAAATATATTTATATATAATATAAAATATAAGAATATAAATATATACATGTATGTCCATGTAAATATTTTAAAAAATATACTGTAAGTGTGTATTTATATATACATAATAAATATACAGAACACACACATACACACACACACACACATATATATATATAAAGAAAAACATTTGTGATTAATAACAATTTGTTGTTTGACAGAACTAAAGTATAAATAAATATAACAATTTTACTCTTTTTCAATCAAATAAATGCAGTATTGGTGAGCATAACATCTTTCAAATACATAAAAAATAAACAATTCTATTATTTCTATAGAACACGACATTTTTTCAACCTTCTTTTGTGTCCAGTGTTGTCCAAACAACACTGGACCCTGCTGACTTTCACTGTCCCACAGAAGAAAGACATTATGAGACATTATGATATTATGAGCAAACGATGACAGACGTATCCCTTTTAAAATGTAAGTGACATCTATTATGAATCGCTAATCCCTCTGCATATTCACACGGCAAAGTCACGAAACTAACAAGAGAATACTGACAGACTGAGTCACACTGAGGTCACTTGTACACTTTAATCGATCAGTGCCACAACTGAATGGTCTCAGAACAGATTCATCAGCAGACTGCCAGGACAGGATCAGATAAGCCTTTAAACACACACACACACACACACACACACACACACACACACACACACACACATTAAATTGGACTGTCTTTCATTACTTTTTCAGCGAGCTGCAGCAGTACACAAACAGATCAGTGTGCTAGAGAGTGACAGAGAACTTCCCTATAGTATTTAGTTACTTTAGCCACGCTTAAACCATGTCTGCTCATTACAAGCAACAGCTACATCATTCAAAGGAGGTAAATGTTCTCCCAGGGAGCCCCAATGTCACCAAGCGTGGTACAAACAGGTTAGGACAGGCAGAGAAATTGAGTTGGTCTTGTTCCAACATACCTCATCGTCACTGGAGTTGAACTGAGTCTGGTATCACAATCGTTTATTTGTTTTAATGGGCTGTCGGTTGTAAATAGATCTGCTTTCTGATTCAGGAGGTGTTAGACGGCGCTTCTGTGTTGATTTTGTAGCATTTTGGGATTTGGTTTGTTGCTCCTTTGTTTTAAAGGCATTTCAATTGCATGATCTGAGAGCATCTTGTGTTTCAGTGGCAGCAAGAACATCTGACCTTTTTAACGAAAGGAGATCATATGCTCGCAAATGGGATTATTTGATTAATGGCCTAGAAATTGTGCAGAAACTACAGTGTTTGAGATTTGGTCTGAGAGATTGAAGTCTTTAGAGCCTCTGACACAGAAAACGCTCAAGCTGACACAGCTGGTCAGAAGACAGGACACCCCCTGCGGGGCAAGAAGGGGGGGGGCGACTTGTTCCAGCACGTCCCAGCCATGAGTTTTCTCCTTTTTTCACTCAATTTAATTTCTTTCAACTACAGGCCTGTTACATTCATATTCAGTTTCACATCAAAGGTTAACTCACCTAAAAAAAAAATGCTAAAAGATCATTCTAGATGTAGTAGAGTTTGTGTCTATTTAGCACTGCATTGCCAAAGCATCCTCTGCAATGAATGGGTGCCGTCATAATTACAATCCAAACAGCTGTTTTCACTGGATAATGCAATATTATGGATAGAGGACTGTCTATTTTGGCAAGTTAACATCTGCTAGACTCTTTGACTGCAGATCAACTCAAGACTTTGACTGGTGACTGACACCAGCGCCTGAAATCTGTCATTGCACCGTTTTGACAGCTATTATGTGTTCTGTAGGAGAGTAATAAAAAAGAATGTGATAACTTGAATAACTTGCTGCTGAATGTGTTTAGCAGGTGTACAAGTTTTCAGAGGCTTGCGCGGTGTGTGCGCATGTTTGTTTTTCTTCGATAGATGCCAAGGTGAAAGCTATTATGATTCACTCTATTACACACAGATTTAATCTGAAGGTAAGCCAGGAAAAAACAGCTTAAAAACTACAAGGAACCTGTCCTGAACCAACTAAACCTGCAGAGAGAGAGAGAAAGAGACGTGTATAGACAAGTGAAAAAGTTCTCCCTCACTCTTCATTTGTCACAACACAATCCAAGTGCAGTTTGCCATTCGTAAACAGATCAATGATAGTGTTGAAGAGGACAATAGAAAAGATATTGATATTTGAAGCCTGTTTTCCAAGCATGTAGTTACAGCGGACAGGCTTTCAAGCTTTAAAAGAGATATGCAGCATCATAAAAGTTGTAACTCACAACAGTAGAATTGGATATAACCGTGCTTTTGCAAAATATAACTACATTCTCATAAAAAATAAAGTGATTTAACTCCTTCGTACTTCAAACGACCCCTTTGCCCAAAAGAGAGTATGTCAAAAATATTCTAAACAGGTTTAATATCTGTATGCAAATAGGTTTCTAGACTTACTACCCTGTTTTATGGATGAGTGTGAAAAAAAAACCACAGAGGCGCAGAGCAAATGTGAATCATCGCACATGCAATGCATGGCTTCAGATTATGCCACCTGACAGCATGTTAGTCATAGCAGCTATATATCACAGGCAACCGAGTCCCAAACGCACTGACCTTTCAAATGCAGCCCTTCAGAAAGAAATGTGCAACACAAAGGGAACAACTAATGACATCTTTCATAAACACACCCATCTTAAAATGCTTCTCGTACCAGGCATGCTACAGTTTCCAGGCATAATTTGCCACAGTTGGGAGTAACACAGTAGATAGATAGATAGATAGATAGATAGATAGATAGATAGATAGATAGATAGATAGATAGATAGATAGACAGATAGATAGCACCTTTGTAACAGTATATGACAGGCTGGCGTGTGTCAGCGGCATGTGTAAGTTGGTCTACTTTGGTCTTTTGTCTTGTTAAGTTTCTCACGTTTCACACAGAAATGCGGTGTCTCTGCCGATGTTCATGGCTAGCAGGTGTGCACATGCACACAGAGTAACTTGAACTGCCTGAGGGCCCTGGGCATTGTTGGGGGAGGACAGCCTACCTTGATTGCACTCAGTCTGGTTTAAGCCCCTCTCCGCCTTTTTAATGTCTTTTGTGTGTATTTGAGAATGTGTTTGTCCGGAGGCCTTGAAGTATGCCTGTGTTTGTAGTAATGTATTGGGACGAAACTACTTGTTAAGCGGACCTAATTACGGGTTTTTAATAGTAGTCCAAAGAAATCGAAACCTAAAATTGGGGTTCTTGACAATGTAACATGATTAATAACATTTCCGTCTTTAAATGGTGCTGCAAAACTAGTGAAAACACAGCAAAAACGCTGGTGGGGGAAAAAAGGCAGGAAAACGTACACACTCATGATGCACTGGGGTCAATGATTTTATAGAAAGAAAAATGGTTTTACCAAAACAAAGTTCACTGCATGACACATATATGTAGGGTGTAGGTACCACAGATTGATAATAAACGTTGTTTATTTACACAAAAATGAAGTTTTTGGCGTGTTTGTGTTTTTTGGGGATTTATTCGTGGCATTTGAATTAGGATAGGACAGTATCGTAGAGAGAAAGTGATGTGAGAAAGAGAAGGAATTGGATCAGACAGGCATTTAGACATTCTATTTTTTCATAAGGGATTATTCTTATACTACTAGCATTCTAACAACCCAGTAGGGAACAAATATCAAGTCATTCTCTTTAACACCTCAAATATTTCTCCTAACCTACATTACTTTCACATCAAATGGATTTTTTTTGCTTCTTACACTTGTCTCCTGAGGCAAAAACACTCTCACAATAGCTTCAGAAGAATTTTCATCATCTCACACTTTGTTCATATTTCTCTACTTAGCTAGATACACATTTGTATAGTTTTAGTAAGACACCTGAAGACAAAGCTGATATTTAAATGAGACATTTAAGAGAAACACCCCTTAGTAAGCTTTTTCAGAACCATAGCCTTGTAGGCAGCAGATCAAACATGAGGGGATAAGTGCTGGCTAAAGGTACTTTCCTACCTCTGTACTCTTCACACCTCTCCCACTGTTTCCTGTCTCTCCTACTGCTGTCCTGCCTAAAACCTCTGAGCAATAAACATTTTTTTTTATAATAGAAGCAATTAAAGCAAGACAATATCGAAAGTGTCCATCCTCTCAAAGCCGTTTTTCATTTTGGTCTTCCTTTCATGTTTCAGTCGTGTGAACTTACATTTGTCCTAACAAAAATTGGGAGAGACATCTCAGACACTGTTAATACTAAAATGAGAGCAGACTTCTACAAAGCTGGTTTAAAATTAGTGAACTTACCCATAATAACTTACCCTTGGGTTTACTTGTAAGTAAATCCTCCTTTTTTAAACAAATTGTTGGCTATTTTAATAAAGCACAAGATTCACAAAATGTTATTCTTGCTATTTTTCATGAAAATTATTATTCTTTTTAAAAAATATTATTTATAAAATATTTCATTTTACTAATTAGCAACTAAATATATGTAATATAAATATTGCGTTAATCATATTACTCTGACTTCGCTCTTTAACAACTTTCCAGTTTTGATGATGTCATCAAGGCCGTGCATGTCATTGGTTAAAATAAAAGAGCCAAAATGCTAATGGTTACTTTTTATCATCCAATCAATTTCCGGTGTTTAAAATCCATCCAAAAAAAGACGGTTTGCAAGTGCTGAAAATGATTGATATACGGTAAGGTACCGCAATAACTTGAATTATTACTTAAATATAGATAGCAGAGCTCAGATCAATTAGTTTTAGATTTGTAGTCTGTGCTTGCAGACTACTTACAGTAGTCGTATTGAAATCTAAGGCAGAAAGAGCTAAGATACTAAAGCGATCTTATTTGTGATTTTAGTGCTAGTCGAGGACAGCAAAGACTTGGCTCAGACTCTGCTTTAGAAGCTTCTGTTGTGGTTGAAGAGAAGCATCACAGTTGCCCCGATGAATCTGTTTTGTATTTGAAATCAGCCACTTGTGATTCAAGCATGCGTAAACACAAACAGCTGCTTACAGGCATGTGCACACTCGTACACAAGCCACATTTAACTGCACATGCCTGTTTCTCTTTTGGTTTCCCTGAAATCCTCCCCCTACCCTAATCGCAAAACAGTTACTTAATGGGAGTGCGCTGTCACCCGGAGAGACCATCTCAATGCATTCTGGGTAACACAATCCAGCTGTGCTTTAGAGCTGCTGACGGAAATGTGTATTTATCTGGGTGTCAATATGTGTGTGCGTGTCGCTGAGTGATATCAAAAAAGTAGTGTTACAAATACGCTATTTAAAGAAACACACATTCACACCTCTGTCTGTACTCGTAAATGTGAGTGAGTGAAACTGTGAGGGTTTGTGTGTGTGGTCAACTGCTAAGCTGCTATTTAGAAAAAGTAATTGCATGACAACTACTAAGAAAAAGTAGCTGGTTAAATTCTTAGAATTACACAGTTACAGTACTATCAAAATGATTTAGCTATACTACAAGCTACTAACAAATCTGTAGCTACATAGTTAGCAACACTGCAAGCTGCTAATTAGCAGTTAGCTTTTTAGCTATGCACGTCCTGATTTTGCCAAATACTAGCCTATGTGTCCCTAGGTCAACCTTTGTTGACCCTGGGACAACATTTTAATGCAAAAATATAGTCTTGCACATCTTGCACTTAGCACAACCAGGTTAGCGTCTTAGCCATAGGCCACCACGTATTTTGCTAACTGCACAATATGTTTAACTGTAAATATTTGGTTGTAATAAATGTCTAGCAAACATAAATACTTAGCTACACCACAGTCTACAAACATTAAATAGCTAACTGCATAATGTTAACTACTTAAGGGGATACTTTATTCAGTATCTTTAAAATCAAATAACATGTATAGATATACAGCTATGTAACTGTAACTGAACTAGGCAAATTACTAATTATTTTTGTTACAAAACTTTATTAACAGCAGTATTTTGCATTAAACTTAAAATTAAAGTAAAAAGCTGAACAGTATCTGCACAATGACATCAGAAAATCATATTTGTACTGGTTAATTTGAAAGAATGAACTGAATCACTAAAATGAATCACTTCCCTATGTCCTTATCTTTTGTTTGAAAAAGTAAACATATAAACTGTTATATGAGGTTATGTTCATTTAATTCCCCAAAAAGGCTGTCTCTGGACTTTCTTTATGATGATTACATTCATATTCAAAAAACACAGAAAGACTCTGTAAGCATTCAAGGTATCTCATATTGTGTCTTTCCAGTTTCTAAATCTTGTTTTATCCCCCTTTCCAAGTCCTCTCTCTCATCGCTTACTAATTAAAAACATTCTTATCACAAGTAATGAGAAGTCTAATAAGAATACAAACAGATGTTTTATTTATTTTTTTATTTTTTTTCTCATTCAGCTGGGCATTCATTCATCATTCATGGCTTGTAAATAAAACAGCGCTGAGCCAAACCCAGAGGGAGTGTGTGTGTGTGTGTGTACTGGAGTGATACCTGTGTGTTGATTTGGGTGTGTGTAAGCATGCCGGTGTTCACGTGTCTGACGAGAGGTTAAAAGAGTACAAAGCCATCATAGGTGTACATAGCTTTCTTATTTAATACAATCGGAATTACACAAAAAAAAATCCAAATCCAATAAAAGTGCATAAATCCATCGTAAAAAGTGGTCCACATGGCTCCAGGATGTTAATAAAGGTCTTTTGAAGTGAATCAATGGACCTTTGTAAGAACAAAATATCCATATTCTAACCATAATCTCTAGGGTCTCCTAATTAATCTTAATTTTGTCTGTACAATGAGATTCAATGGGGTCCAAAACAACTTTTTTACTTTATTTTTATGAAATGTTAATTTTTGGGTAAACTGTCTTCTACAATTCCTTTATAAAAAGCATAAACCAGCGACTAAGATTAAGATCACTTAGATCTAAGATCACTATAAACAAAACAAAAGTCTTCAGCTCTGCTTCACCCGTGACCTCCTTCTGCACCTCATGCCATCATCGTCAAACCTGTTTTCGTGCAATCAGTTCTGACAGAAGATTGGCAAATGAGTACATGAACCCTGAAACAAATAAAGAAAGAGTGAGAGAGAAAGAAATGTCAAACCCTTAAGAGGCCCCATGCCTTCCTGCGATGAAGATGGATTTTTAGGGTTATTGCAAAATTCCTGCCGTGCCGGTGGGATTGTGCATAAGGAGGAGAAGAAAGGGAGAATGGAAGGAGGGCGAGAGAAGACAGGAGAGACTAGACGGGAAGGTAGCAACCCTTTTTAATGAAAGCTTTAGTTTCTGTTCAAAAGTCAAGCAACCTGTAGAGAGTCCAAACACATTATATTGCAAGAAGCAAGATGGAATGGAAAGTCAACAAGAGATTGCAGCTGAAAGTACAGTGACTAAAACATCAGAAACTAAATATGCAGTAGTTAACATCTGAAGTGAATCAAAAAAGTTCAATAAAGTCGTCCTAAAACAAGACCGCATTTTGGTATGAGGTTTTAGGACACCTTTAATAAAAGGTTTTGATCCACTTTAAATGTTGACTATATCAAATAAGCTGAAGAGGGAAACCAAAAGTGACTAAAATTAAGTGTCAGATAATCTAATAACAAGTTAAACTCATGCATACTTACTCTCCTTCCCATCCCTGCAGGAAGGATTGGTAGCTGGTTTCTATCTAATCCCAGCTGGTAGACCAACTTACATAACGATGCCAGGTCAACAAGCCAATGGCTAGCTTGAAGAAGCTAATAAGTTAGATATCATGTTCCAAAACATAGCGACACAAGAGAGTCAAACAGGCTTCTTCATATCAGATTATAAAAAACAGAGTGAGCAAATATCATCACAAGACTATGAGCAAATATAATCACAAGTTTTCCTAATAACCAAGCCATTGCCCTTTAACAAGAGGAAGGAATGAAGGGGTAGAGTAAAAAAAAAAAGATAAATGGTTGATGTGAGAAAAAGAGGCTCACAAAAGGAAACTCGGACAGAGAAAAGGATAAAAAGAGTGAGTGTACCTGCCAAACGAATAGTTGTTCATCTCTCTCAATAGACTGGCCCTTTAGCAGCCAGGACACTTGTTGAAACAGTAAACTATTCTTTGTACTCACAAACATACACATTGTTATCGCAGCAGTGGAGAAGATGGCAGAGGCTTGGTCTAGGCTTTTGTTCACTAGAAAATCAAAGAGATTGTAGAACAAAAAGGGACACACAAAATGTGAAGGACTTTCATTGAAAATGAAGGGGCACCACTTGTACCACTTAAGATAGGAATTATTTATTTACTTTTATTTTTATTATTTTATTCATTTATTTTTATTTTTATACTTTTATTTATTTATTTATTTATTTTTTTTTCCAAGTTTACAAAGCTACTTATGCTTAGACATTCTTAGTTGTGAAGAATCTCTTAGTTGTCAATGAAGAATCTCCAGGTTTGTGTGTGTGCTGGGCTTTGAAACGCTGGGTGGGCTGCTCTGAGGACATATTTTGGGATGAGGTCTGAGATGAACTCATTAAGCAAACAGTGGAAAGAGTGAAACTTAGTGCAAGGCAGGTCAACAGGCATTCGGTCAGCTGGGCCATATACCACAGTCATTATTGGATGATTTCAAAAATGCTGAAGGGAAATTTTTTTTAGCCACACAATGAAACAACACTTTCACCCATTTTTTTCATCCTTACTAAGCAGGCATCAGTGACTAATTCAGTAATAACTAAAACAAAAATGTTCTGCCACATCATTTCAGACCGTACCTGCAGTACTTCTGTAATTTAAAGGAGCCGTATGTAAGAAATGGCCAAAACTGGTACTGCAATCACTTTCAAAATACTGCTGAGCGGTGTCT
>JAUCNO010000460.1:6759861-6770869 GCA_032353835.1 Enteromius viviparus
TTTTAAACGAGAATATCCAGGCTGTACGACTGCTGTCAGTGATATGAGTACTTTTAATTAACATGTTTTCTTAATGCTGGTTGAACATAACAGAGACATTTTATGATTATTACAATAAATTTCTTACATACAGCTCCTTTAAGTATCAAAGTTACAATAGGAAACGACAATTCTGTTCAATACAACTGGAGGAATGTCCTGCAGGATGGTTGTTGTTTTCTTTGTTTAAGGATGGGGTTTCAAAGCCTTGACAAAAGCTTCAATTGTGCCATTTTCTGTTTGTAAGCCGTGCAATTGAATTGTTCAAATGGAATTCGCTTCAAGACCCACAATTTACATTTTGCATGGTCCCAAAAGAGTTCTTAAATGGTTTAACATGGAGAACCATATGAACATCAAACACTTAAATGTTTATTATTTACTTTACTATGATCTGCATAGGCCAGGGGTGTCCAGCCTTGCTCCTGGGGGGCTCCAATCTGTTATATCACTGAAAGCTTTGAGTAGAGGCCTTGAAAACCTTGGTTTGCTGTTTCAGGTGTGTTTAATTAGGGCTGGAGTTAAACTCTTCAGGACAGTAGCCCTCTAGGAGTAGGACTGGACACCCACGTCAGAGGCCCAATAATGTGCAAATTCATATACAATACAAGATCATCTATTTCAATTTTGACATTAGGTTTCTGTTTTTTTCTGTTGCAGGATTCAGTCACAGAGGCTAGACAGTGATCAACGATGTGGCCATTATCTCCCCTGTCTCATCTCATTTTGTTTCACTTACTGTGTGGATCTCTGAGCAGCAGATGTCCTCAAGAGTGTGTGTGCAACTCTGGTTCCATCTTCTGTGTCCAGCGGAACTTGAGCAACATGCCTCGTGGCCTCCCATTATCCACAAAGCACCTCTACGTCTTTCAGAACAATATCAACACCTTGCAAAAGCAGGACTTTGTAGAGCTTGGTGAGATTGTAATGCTGGACTTGAGTCAGAATGCCCTCAATGAAATCCCTGAAGGGGTGTTCAGCCCTCTCTCATCTCTACACAACTTGGATCTCTCTTCCAATCACATCACCCACATTTCCAAAGACAGCTTTGCTGGACTGGTCAATTTGGAAAGGCTGTATCTCTACAGCAACCGCATTCAGAGCATTCACTCAGCTGCATTTGAGGGACTAGAGAACCTACTGGAGCTGAAGCTACAGGGGAATCAAATTAGTGTGCTGCCAGCTTTAAAACTGCCCAAGCTGCTCCACTTGGACCTTAGTTATAATAGTATCCCACCTATTGGACCTCAAGATTTACAGACACCACACCTTGAATCTCTTAAAATAGCTGGACTGCGACTGACCAGTCTGGATGAGGAGCTGCTAAGTAGTCTGGAGAACCTACATGTACTGGATGTTTCCCAGAACCTGCTTGTAGAATTTCAAACTAGACTGAAGGTAATGGGAGGCCTACGAAATCTCAATTTAACTGGGAATCCCTTGGGATCCCTAAAACAAGAAGACTTCCAAAATTTGGCTAGTTTGCTAGAGCTTGACTTGAGCAACCTTAATTTGCAAGGCTTCCCCGAGGGCTTCTTCAACCTTTTCCCCAAACTTGAGAAGCTCACTGCTGCAGAAAACCCCTTTAACTGCCTATGCCCACTTGCCTGGTTTCCAGCATGGGTAACAGATGCCAAGATAGAACTGCTGAGAATGGAGGAGACTCGTTGCCACTTTCCACCCATTAACTCAGGAAGGGTTTTGGCAAAGTTGGAGCATAAAGATTTTGGCTGTCCCACTACCACCATTGAGTTAACAAGCACAGGGACAAGCAGTACTACAAGCAAGCCCATAAACTCCACCACACCATCAGGCACAACACTTGCCAATCCTGCGGCGCCGCCAAGTGAGATGCCCTCAACAGACACAGACAGCTTCCTTTTTTCCCAGACCACTGCCTTCCCCAGAGAAATCATAGAAGATTCTGAAGAAGAGGACATTATATGCCCCTCCAATATCTGTCTAAATGGGGGAACATGTGTATTTGACTCAAAGGGGGAGGTTGTTTGCCTGTGTCCTCCTTCAATGTCAGGACCCTATTGTGAGATTCATAATCCAAGCTTCCTTCCTCCACCTTCACCTAGAGTTTCTATCGAGACCATTGCTACAGTCCAGCCCAACACAATCAGCTCCCTTCACATAACCAGCACTTCCATTTCCTTAGACCTTCACCGTTACATCCACACACGACCACACATCCGAGGAATCCGTCTGACCTTCCGGAACTTGTCAGGCCCCGACCGACGACCATTACAGCTGAATGTGCCTCCAACTTACCCCGAATACACACTTAGAGGGCTACAGCCAAATAGCACCTACTCTATATGTGCCAGTCCTCTAGGAGAGCCTGTCCATGTTTCGGTTAGTGCCTGCATGGAGGCTCGCACAGGAGGCATCCCGCCATCCTCCCACGAGCCAAGTGTTGACAGGACCCAACCTTCTTCCTCTCTCATACCCATCGTGGCAGCTGTGGCGGTGGTGATGGTTGTGGCCATCATAGCCACTGTGGTGGTTATCCATCGCAGGAGGAGATCCAAGGCTCCAGTAGATATGGACTTACATGAAACATCTCCTTTGGAGATAGACGGAGTGAAAACAAGTCCAGAGAATGGTCTGACACATCTGAAACCATCTTTAGTGCAAAATACCTTGGAATACGAGGCATCTTTAATACAATGACAGTGTCCAGCCAACAATAATGTAGCTTGTACATTTTACACAAACCTATGTATGCGTAAAAGCCATATTGCGCTATTAATACCTCCAGCCCACAGAGGGCAATGTGCTCCATGACTCCTGCAGGCGGGTGCGATGCAGACACTAGATAGACTCTGGTGGGTTGGTGAACATTTTAATGCATCCCAGCCAATTGCTTAAACTGACTGCCAGTGTTTAAACCAGGCGCATTTGCCATCAACATTTTTTACAGATGCCTCAAAGTGCCTTTTAAACCATAAATATCAGACTCTATCAAGAATTTCTCTCCAGGAAGTGGCCAGACATAACTGACCACAATGTTGATAGGCTGGTTGATAGGTAGCTCATTATGTAGCTGGCTCTGGAAGTGGTAGACAGGAGTCAAAAGGTCAAACCTGGACGCCTGGACTTTTTTTTTGGTCCAGAAACAAATTGCACTGATCAGAGACACTGGGATTGTGCCTAGAGAAGCTGAAAGTGATCAGCCTTTCAAAAGATGCTTCAAACAGGTTATAAACATCCCTGTGTTCCTCTACCCCATCTGTCCTGCACAGAAGATTATTTGCTGTGAAAAACAAAACAAAACATGAAGAGACATTTTCTAACGTTGTCTAGTTTATGCTGTTATGTTAAAGCTGTGTTGTTATGTTTTTGTATTTTTAAAGGAACAGTTCACCAAAATTAATCCTCATATCATTCCAAACCCGAATAATTTTCGTTCCATGGATTAAAAAGCAAACTGTTGTTGAAAAAAGTCAAATGAGTTTAGGAAGCGTTTACAAGAGTAAATATCAAAGTTTTTAGGTGAACTTTTTCTTTAAGTGCCATTGCTGTGTCCCCTTTGTGTTTAGTTGTGGTGCTTTACCTTTTAAACATGAAACTGAAGCAAACATTCTTTCTCCTCTCACTTGAGTGCAACAAGTTAAAATGCTTTTACTTCTAAATGAACTCACTTTTCATGAGTGAAGTCTTCATCTTGCCCCTGACAAAGAAACACTTTGCAAGACTATAAACACCCGCAGCCATTTTTGACCTCAAATTCCACACATTAATAAACACACTAGTACTATATAAGGATATGGATAACAAACGCTTTAACAAAGCTGTTTTTTATGTGCCAGCTTTCA
This sequence comes from Enteromius viviparus, assembly GCA_032353835.1. Lineage (NCBI taxonomy): Eukaryota > Metazoa > Chordata > Actinopteri > Cypriniformes > Cyprinidae > Enteromius > Enteromius viviparus. The sequence goes on from JAUCNO010000460.1 coordinate 6,763,725, forward strand.
AAAAAATGTCCAGTGCTCATGCTTCACGGGCCCCAAACACAGACAAACTAGGAGAAGTCTTCAAAGCCAGTTTCTTTTTGTATTCGTTGCCAAGCTGAATGCAGATGGCTGTGCTCATTTGTTTCAACCAGACTATGAAAACTAACAAATGTGTACTATGGTACAGTGATGGTATCAAGTGCTAATACCATGGTACTTTGATATTTACCAAGGTACCGAATGTACTGAAATCTAATTTTGATTTGCTTAGCCAAATTAATCAGCTTCCCCATGAATCTGCATTAAGCGCTTACTTCAGAATATAACAATATAACAAGACCCATGTACAACGAGACTGCTAGTTTTTCTCTGTGAAAGTGCGAATGTGTTTAAGCCAAAAGTGTCATTGTGGAATTGCAATGTTTATGAGCATTATCAGCGCAGTAAAGTTGTGTTAAGAGAAATGGAGCCAGTAATCTAATCCAAAGTGAGGAAAGGTCAATTGTCAAATTCTCTGCACTCTCAGCAGCCCCTTTTTTAGCCCTGCACCACTTATTTGTGACCGCATGCAGTATGATTGCTGAAGATGTCGGCGTCTAGCACATCTAAACGTTTGAACTGGAAAGAGGAACAGCTTTACACAGCATGAGGGGCTTCAAATATTTGAAACATTTTCAAAACCGCTTTCAAGTCCCATGCGTACTTTGGGATGCTTGTTGTTTCGCTTTTGTTGTGCACAAAGCCAAGTCTTCTCTCTTTTTTTGGATGTAAAAAATGTGTAATCTTTAGAAGAAAAATGTGACATCTGTTGAGAAAATAAAATGGAAAAAAAAAACACTCTTCTGCGACTGTTATGCCCTACCAAAACGTTATGTTTGTACTCTGTAACTCAAACAGCATGTTTCTGCACTGTTCTGGATTTTGAGGATTAATTCTAGATTTCGAGAAGAACACAAATAGAAATAAATAGAATTTTTCAGGAATTATCTAAAAATGTAACGTAATTCAGCTACAACACTAATATTAACTAATATAGTGTTATGTTTCTTCATTACATGGCTCTCTGGAATCAACGATTTTGAGTCTATATTTGCAAATATTACAAATATTTGTGTATGTGTGTAAAGTATTATGACATTAAATTAACTTGCAATATTTGACAATAAGATTCAATTTGTAATCATGCTAACTGGTATTAGGTACATTTCTACATATGCTATACCCTGTAGGTTAAATTGAACCAACATGAAGTATAAATCAAACAAGCATGAATAACAACAAACAATACATTTACTAATTATTTTTACTATAATCTTTTTTACTTAAAAAGTTGAATTTATAGAAATAAATTTCACCTCAAAAATATATTTAATGTCTATTTTCTAGTCTTAGTACATTAACAATTAATTTGAATTAACCCACCATACAACATACAAGATGTTTTTAATGGCAAAAAAAAACTTCATCTCTTTACTGCTTTACTATACTCCTTCACATTGAAGTCCTAATCATCCTTTCCAGGTTAGTTTTGTCATAATAAGTGGCAAACAAGAGGATAAGCACAGCTAATGGCCTTCATGTCTGGTTTTGCTCATACCTAAAAATGAAGAAATGGAACAGGCAGGCATTGAAAGCTCCTTCCAGGAACATAATATTGTATGTTATGGCAGAATGACAATGTTTCAAAAAGACTTTAGAGGCAAGAGTTTAGACTTCAGAGAACAAGGCGAATCCAAGACCAAGAGTTTGAGATGAAATAAAGACAAAGACAATAATGTTTCTGGAGCAGAATGTGCAGTTCATTCGCAGCACACTTGTGCAGATGTATGTCACAGCGCACTGTGAAACTGTCCCAGTGGACGCTATTCAAAATTAGCTTTAAATCACTTTAAAAAACCAAACGCAGCAGCGCGTCTAATGTGGTTCCCATTATAAAGCAGTCAGTAGGGAAAACGGGAAAAGACGGAGGAATTTTATTTATTTGAAAAAGCTGGCGCTGATAAAACAGGGTCAGGGTTGCAGGGGGTCACAACATGGAGGAAGGTAGAAAAGAGGAGGTGCGTGGAGTGTAAGGAGGTATGGGGAGGTGGGGGATGGATGAAATTTGAGTTGAGACTGATGGTTGGGTCTGATAATGACTCAAATGGGCCCCTCGTTTGACGGCCCCCTCCTGCACTCATACACAGGTCAGCGCTGGCAGATATACAGCATCAAACTCTTCACTTCTCAGAGTAAAGTTAAGGTTGCAGGGGGAACGAGACCAAGGCTGATGAAATCGGTGAATAAAAAGACAATGAGTCAGGCTGCGTGGACCATTAACTGTAAAGACAGATAAGATAAAACAGACTTAAATGCTAAATTGCTGTTGACTATCAAAGACACAACAACTGTATATAAGGAACAGATTTAGCAAAGCTTGCCAGAGCTAAAGGGTGATGGAGCAATACCCTTATGAGCTTCAAATGTTTGAGTTCCAACTTGAGGCGCCTTTCTTGTTCTCGTTGTTTCTTGTCTTAATAAATTTATAAAGAAAAAAAATATTCATAACAATGAACTGGAAATTTCTATAAATACTGTGATTTTCAGTAAAATGCATTCATGAATCAGGGTTATTATCGTTAATACAATTTAACCATAAACTGAAAGATTGTGTTATTTAGTACTCTCCTGAATAAGCTATTAAACATAACAGATGTATGTATATATATATATATATAAATATAAATACTCTTAAAAAGACAAAATAATAACCCAAGTCATAAGTTCAAAAGTTTGTACACCCTTGAATCTTAATAATCAATGTTGTTTCCTGGATGATCCAAGACTGTTTTAGTTCCCTGTTAGTCCTGAGCAGTCCAACTTCCTGCTGTTCTTCAGAAAAACCCTCCAGCTCCTGCACATTTTTAGGTTTTCCAAAATCTTTTGCATTTTTGAAGATGTTTATGTATAAATTTCTTTAGTCGAAAAGAAATTAGGGTTTTTGTATTAACATTCCAGGATTTTAAAGGATGTTGATGAGCAAATTTTGTTCTTATTTTGTTTAAATGCTCAAGATCTTTGAAAAACATGTAGATTGTGACTCACATTAATGTTAGAGTTCATCAGCTGGAAATTTTGTTCTGAAAGTGATTCTATAAATATACTTCCTCTGCGTTGTTTTTGTTCAGACGTTTTGCTGAAATGACATCTCAAGCATGTTTTTCCCAATGAACGTGGGTTGATTGGCAGATGGCAAAAGTTGCTATGGTAGAAATGGTCAGTAGTGATACGTTTTCAAGGCACCATTTGCCAACCATGTCTGTGTGATAAAGTAAACCTGGTTGCATGTGCCCAAAAGCTACCAAGAAGGGATGGGTAAGGGGTATCCTGTTTACATGGGTCTGAAAACTACATTCAGGAGTTTGATTCGCTAGCCCGTCAAACTTCTGAAGGATGATTTAGATGAGTTGTTTTAACTAGCAGGGCTATGTGCAGCTTTTATGATTATGGATTAAGATAAGAAACAACAGCACTCCTATAATTGATGACAGCTCTGAAAAGGCCAAGACTGCAACACAAAAAACATGATTTCAGTGAAGACAGAACTACATAGTGAACTACATACCTAAAAATAAAATGAGCTTGCAAAACAGCAAAAAGTAAAACAACTAAATTTACTTTCAAATATATATATACATATATATATATATATATATAATAAACTGGACATATGTATATGTAAGGCATGGAATAACATTAGTGTTGAAGTTAGAGGATCAGAATTAGCTCAGGATATACACTGAAACTGTGCAAGATGTGCTTTTGCGAAGAGTGGACATGCCAAATATTAAAGTTAAAAAAGGATCAAAAATATTACGAATCACTTCTTGACTTATTACGAATCAAATCTAGTACAACTACTTACAATGTCTTAAATTAAATAAGTTTGAGAAGATGGCCAAAGACTCACATAACAACACACATGGATGCCTCAGGGCTCGTACCCCCGCCTTGCTGCCCACATCTGACCTTTAACCTCCTGAAATAAGGTGCGCTGCTCGTCCAGGACATTCTCATGCCGTGGTTTTTAGCCACAACTTGTTGCTGCAACCACAAGACTTTCCATCTCTATAGAAGCTGCTCCAGGCCTCTGGGCTTCTGTATACGAGGTTCAATTTAACTACAAAATGGCCACCCACAAAATAAACCCCCTTTTATGGGTGCTAGTCAAGAGCAATATAACGCAGGTTAAGACATGCTCGAGGCCGTGTGCGAGGGGAGGGGGCGTGTAGCGGCGTTTCTGTCTCGGTCGGTATGCCAATGACAGATGCTCTCTGACAGGCAGATGCATGCCACATGATGTAAATAGCTACTAAACACAAAACAGAGAGTTTCTCAGATTTGCAACAATGACAGTCTTGAAAGCTTTTAGGATGATTTAGTGATGTTTTGCATCAGTTTTTTTTTTAGAAATGTTCTTTTTTTTAAGTAATAAAGCAAGGGGACAAAAACTTAAACTTTACTTAAGTTTAACTTCAATTTAAAAGGATAAGCGACCCAAAAGTTCACTGTTAACATTTTGTGGGTGATTTCCTGATCACTAACTCTGTCTTCGACCCCTTTAACGCAGGTAAGTAATCAGGCGTTGAGTGATCTTACGCATAGGCGGATTCTTGGATCTGTGCTAGGTGTGGGTAACAGTTTTATTTTTGTAATATATCTATAATCTTATAATATTTATTAAAAACAGTTTTCAGTGTAACTTCAGTTTTTGTTGTTAATTTTTTTAAATATTTCTATTTAAGTGGTTATTATTATTATTTATCCTTTTATTATTTCATTGTTTGCCATATAATATATGCCACAAATGCATACATCACGGCAAAAAAAATAAATGCATTCACTTGAATAAATATATATTTTATAAGAAATATAATCTTAATATACAATACAGTAGTCAACATTTGTAGTGTATCAAAACTTTCTTTAAAGTTGTCCTAAAACCAAATTTGATTAGCTTTTTTGATCCACTTCAAAAGATGACCATTGTATATATCTCAAATATATCTTAATATATAATACATATGTAATCATACATATACCTCACAAATTAATTGCATTAATTAATTAATTTATTAATATAACACGTCTAAAAACAATCTAATTTGATCATTCATTAGGGTGTGGCCATTAAAAATGTTAGCAGAGTAAGTTAACATCTGAGTCCTGTGTCAAGAGCCAAATTTGCTCAAGGTCAGTCAAATTCCCACATGCCCTGTCTTCTTGTCCCTTGCAGGTGCTGGGATGCCCAAGGTGCATAACACAAAAACAATATAAACACTCGTCCTTGGTAAGTGCCCATATCTCTTTTTATCACCAGATACCCTCCCAGTTACCCACCTCTCCACAGCGCTCTCTGCTGAACACAAAGACCTTTTCCATCAGAGACAAAGGAAAACATGCTTAAGTGTGTGCTAGCTTCCTCTGCTACTAGACTGTGTGTCAGAAAAGAATTGGTGAAGCAAGACAGAGTATAGGGGAAATAATGACATTACCATCTAAAAATGTTTCTATGTACACTACTATGTTACATCACAATATCAAGTTTTTAGAAAACAACACAGTTATTGTGTCTAGATAAATTGCAAAAGCTTAAAATTGTAAAAAAGTAAAAACTGTAATGTTATGCGCATTTATATTTTATAGATTGAAGTTCGGGCTCTGTTGTTAACCTGGTAGTAATGTAAAAGGGCTCCCTATTAAAAGCATTGAGTTTATCACGAAGATCATTTGTAGCAAGAAATTTTGCAGAAACTTTTCTGTTTTTAGTACATCGTTGTCGTGTAAACGTACCCTAAATGTCTGTTTAGTGGTGCTAAAACTTTAATGCTCCATCGCAATAAAAAATAATGTACCCCCAACACTAAATTAACAACCCTATTGTAACTAAGGCAAATGCTAAATAAACACCATGGAAGTGTGACATTTTTATTATGAAAATGTTACTAGAATCAGCCTAAACTAAGATCACTCTTACTTGTAAGAAAAGCCATACATTTGGAGATAATTATAGGCCATAAACGTACAAATTAGTTTACAAAATGGTATTATAAGCATTTTGAGGTCATGACATAAATCATGAAAAAAAAAATCCCAATTCATATGTAAATTTGTAAATGTTTTTGGTATTTTACTGCCTCTAGTGTTCATTTCAGCTGGTAATGATTTTTATTTTAGGTTTATTTAAATTGAATCATTATACACTACAAAGTCCATTTTTGCATATCTATACCTGAGGTTTTTTTTTTTGTTGGCGTACTATTTAAAAGCACATTCATCAAATCGGGTGAAATTCTATCAAAATGACAATTGATTACATTTTTGAGCATTTACAGCGATAAAGTTCCCACATTGTGAAATACGAATAAAAAATTTGGTAACACTTTAGCTAAAAGTGTCCATAATACAGAGTAATTACCTAGTAATTACTTAGTAGTAGCCGTTGTACTTATATAAAACAAAATGTACTTACACTGTAACAAAGGAACAGTTTGTAATTATGCAGATGTAACAGGCTGCTACTGTTACACATTTGTTACAGACGAGTCTGTTACACAACTACTTATGTAACCAAAAGATCACATATGTGTTGAAGTCTTTACACAATGTAATTATAAATTCAAGTAAACACACAAAGTCTATTAAGATTGTACTTCATGTGTATCTATTCTGTATATCTTATCTAGCTGCAATTTAGTTTAGATACATGCAATACCTTTCTAATTACATTATATATTATGCAGGCATAAGCTACTTAAAATAAAGTGTATCAAGATTGTACTTAAGTGTGAATAGCTGTGTAAAAGACTCTGTCTGTAACATATGTATAACAGTATCTGCCTGTTACATCTACATAACTACAAACTGTAATTACAGGCTGTACCATAAATTAGTTCCAGAATAAGTTTTACATTTTATTTTATGTACAGTAAGTACAACCATGGGCGTAAATCCCGAGGAGGGAACGGGGGGTTGTCTATTGTGATAAATACATAATTGTGTAAGTAGAAAAACAAATGCCCAGTCGCGCGTTTTTTTTTCATGGCACGAACACGATTCTTACTCGACTTTCGTGAGTCCAGCACGAAAGGATGCATCCAATGGGATCCTAGTATTACATTCGTGCT
>JAUCNO010000460.1:6795756-6806116 GCA_032353835.1 Enteromius viviparus
TTATCAAATAGAACAACAGAGTAATGGTAATGTATTATGACGAGAATTAAACTTTATTTATCAAATGCAGAGACGGTATCTGTAGTCAAGATGACGGAAATCACTGGAAATCACACGCATTTAACACACGCATTTAACGGCTAATTTTTTGATAATATTTTAATACCTTCCAAAATGGAGCTATAGATGCAGAGGAGATGAATTGATGAGTGGCTATTGTATTGTGTTAGGATTCTTGCTGTCTATGAGAGGGTACATCAGAGAGCTCTCGGAATGCATCAAAAATATCTTAATTTGTGTTCCAAAGATCGTATGGGTTCGGAACGACATGAGGGAGAGTAATTAATGTGGAGCTAAACTTGGTCCAAAAAATAGTGCTCACTGATAAAAAAAAACAACAACAAAAAAACCTGTCTGATGTTCATTCATGTTTATTTCATGCTTTAAGGGAATCCGAAAAGACAAACGGTTCACATGTTGCTTGAACTGAGGCATAACAGTGATCTGTCACAACAGCTACAAAACAGCATTGTCTGGATTTCTTAAAAACATGACAAAATGTGGAAGATGAGACTTTGGTACAAACCAAAAGTAACCTGCACCGTCTTGTCTGGCGGCACGTTGTCAGTTTCCTCTTTGCTTTGTGATGTATTTTTTACTGCTGATGTAATGTGTGGCGTGAGAGTGCCATGGTTTGACGAACATAGTAATAGGTTGTGGGGGAAAGGTTAATGAATTAACCCAATTAATTAATTGAAGTGGTTGTCCAGCTTCAGGAACTTGTGCATGGCATGGTTTAGGTAATCTACAAGTTACAGTAAACCAGCAAGGGATCAGCATTATTCATTTCTCAGTAGGAAGTGCAGAACATACGTGCCACAAAAAGGGCAGGCCAGGACGATCTTGCCTACTGGATCAACATCTATTGGTCCAGACACAACATTCCTGTAACACAATCCTTTTTTCCACAATTACCATTGTTTGGCAAACTTTCATGGCTAAAATGTCCCCAGGCAGATTTCACAAAAGGTCCAAGTTGGATTCATTACGTTTAACGCGAGAAAGTGAGAAAAAGTGTGAGCTGCGCTTCATATTTCTATGCAATATTGACAACATGCTTTTCCTGCACATGAGCATAACCCTAGCTCTTTTCAAATCCTTAGAATTTCCACAATATTTTCATAGCTGGGTCTTGCTCTTTTCAGATGATCAAGGCTTTTGGCATTTCAAAACAGAAACTATTTATCAAGACACATCTCCAAAGAGTAGGAATGGACATACTTGGTTTTAGAAATATTCCAAGAAAGTTGATTCGGGAATATGCAATTCTTGCCAGTTTCAAAATGGTAAGGTAGATAGCTGAGACAAGAAATGCAAAGTAGCTCAACTATTGATGCCTGAGCCATATTGTGACCCCTTCAGCCTTTTGTTTAGAGATACGTTGTCCAATCAGTCCAGAAGAAACCCTAACTCTGCACATTTTGGATACCCGCCTTACCTAACACACCTGACTCAACCTTGTTCATCAACGAAATTTGATGTGCCAAATAAGAGACACTTGAGAGATTAGAAACCTCTGTTCACTAGTCTCATTATACTTTCTTTGTCATTTTACTCATTCTAAAGGCCTGTTCACACAATTTCGCCAACATTTAACGTCTTGTGACCAAACAGAGGGTGCCAATGTGGCTGTGCAGATGAAGCGTAAAACGCAACACGTCAAAGCTTCATTAAAAAACATGTCTCAGTCTTGTTTTTTTTGGTCAGTCTGAAATTTTTGTATGCATTTTTTCGTATTTCGCTATGCAAAAAATGTATCCCGTACAGAAATCTTGCACGCTACACATGCCTTAAATGAACCTTTTGGACGCAGTGTGTAAACATGATTGACATAATGTAATGTTGTGTTTATTTTTCATCTCTCATTAAAAAAAAAAAAAAAAAAAATGTTTGTATCAGGTTTGCATCAGATGCAGGTTTGGATCAGATTTTCAGCATTCTTCGCATCTGTAGCAAGCATTTTAAGAGGTGTTTCGACAATTCAGATTCTCCAAACAAGTGAAAGCCAAAATCCAGAATGGTAATTTTCAAAGAAATCTGTCTTCTTTTTTAATTTAAATGTTTCTAGTATAGCTAACAATGTTAATGTGTTGCCTGTGACAATGCCTCTGCCCCTTCATAAACAGTGCAACTGATTAATTAATACGCATTGGACTTCGTCTGCAAGGTTTCTGTGTCTTACCAATTTTTAGATTGCGGATACAAAAAAATGCATGCAAAATTTTCCGACTAAACCCTGCCATAGCTTCGGGATCATCCCCAACACAAATCAAGTTATTATAAAGTAACCCTTAATCAGATTGGTGCACAGGTTTATGTGTTCCTGTAGGACATAAACACATGCCCAGTAACTCAATCCCTGTTTGTAAAGCTGAGGCGATGTGTGGGCCTGGTTGAAAAGGACATAATCTACGTAATAGCTCTGTAATCTAATGCTGAATTACGGTTAATTCTCAAAAACGAGCAACATCCCTCTAACCTCCGAACTTTGATCCCTACTCTTACTGCCCCTCGACCTGCATGTGGCAGTGATCAGAGTCAATAAGAGTATTGGAACTGGGAATGAGGGGAAATGGGAGTAATGGGAAACAGATCACACGCGCGCCACAAGACTGTATCTTATTTGGCCTGCGAAGTTCCCATTTTATGGATGCTGTGAGGTTGGTGTTGTACTCTATGATTAAGGTTTTCCTGCTGTGTTGTCTATCATTTGAGACTTCCCTGGGATCACATCTCCCTACATTTCTCCGTGACCACACCGCCTCCCTTATTTCTGTTTCTTTTTTTCTTGACTCTTTCCTTCTCAGGACACTCAAGGCACTGTTCACTCACAATTTAATGCATTTTTGAGAGTTTTGATCTGGCTGCTTGGTTTTAGTGCACTTTTTTAATCCACGATTCTGTAGTCTATGGCATCTAAGAAGCAAACAGACTGTGGTTGGTCGTTAAATGTCAGTTCAAAGGTCCCTTCCTGTCGAAGTGGGCAGTTCTTAGCCAGAATAATGGGGCTATGGCAACACCAGATGCTACCTAACTATCAAGGGTCAGGCGTAAACAACCTCCCCCATACTATATATACGCAGTGGATACAAGTGGATATCAGAAACACATTCATTCACACACACACACACACACACACACACACACACACACACAGCAAACAGTGATTCAGCTTTAAGCACATGTAATAAAGCCCAATGTTTAAGGAACAAGCATATAATCTTGTGAAAGAACACCATGCCTTGGTCCTTAATGAGTTTTGGGGCTCATTTTAATGAAAGGTCATGAGCTCCTCTTGGTTCCCACATACCCCGCTCTTGCCTGGCACGCTAGTTAGAGAAACGCAATTACCGCAGTAAAGTTCCTTTGTGACAGCTTTACCACACCAGCTTCTGATCACAGCCAACTGTCAATCTGTACAGCACCACAAATAAATCACATATTTTTGCTGAAGGGCATCTTTAGATGAGGTTGGGCACATTGCAGATTCGTGATCATGACATTCACTGTTATTCATGGTTGCTAACGCAGTCATCCCCTAGTACGAGTCAGATATTTTGGACAAAATGGTTTTTTTTTGTTTTTTTCTTTACATATCTCACACTATGTACTGTATATACTATGCTATGAACATAAATTATATCAGAAATTAAAAACGTGTAAACTACTAGCAGGGAGAAAAAAAGATAATGATAAGCATGAACTAGACACTTAACTGCATATTGACAGCAATTAAATTAAAATGCATTATAGATAATATGTATTAAATACTGCTGTACTTTAGATTGCATTTTAACCCATTTAAATTTGACTTGAGTATGTAAGCTCATAATTACTTTTGTCTCCCGACAAGCATTAATTTATTATATATTTTAATGTAAATTTACTTAAAAGCTTTTAATTTTTTGTTACGTAAAAAGGTGCCAGCTATCAATCAGAGGAAAAAAGGCATGTAGTCAATTTTTGTGCAACAGGCTTTTTAGTGAATTTTTGATCATATTAATATTTTAGAGGCTTTACAGTTGTGTGTAGGGTATTAAATTATGACACAGTTTCCATTTAATGTTGAAGTACATACAAAATATATATTTCAATATAATTTTATTTGAAAGATTTTAAGCAATATATTTGCATTTGTTTGTATTTTCACATTTCTATTCATGAAGTTGCAATTTTGTAAATTTAAAGTTAAGTTTTACAATATATTTGTCTGCACTGTGTATATTTATTATGTATATATAAATACACACACACACACACACACACACACATATGTATATATATATATATAAAGTATGTTTATACATTTAATATATTTATACATAGTATAATTCATATAAATACATGAAAATATTTTTTTAATATATATATACTGTGTGTGTTTTTATAGTAAATACACAGTATACATATATATTGTATAAACAAAATGTACTTTACACGTGTACTTTATACTCTTAAAACTTATTTTAACTAATTATGTACTTAATATTCCTAAAATAACGATTTGCTTTAAACTTTTAAGTGCACTTATGGAAGTGTGCTTAAGTGTGTTAAGAAATACAGTCACTTATTAGTTATTCACTTAAGTGTTCTTTTAGTTCATTAATATGACGCTGATTGCAAGTATAGATTAAAAACAAAAAAATTTAACTTATAAAATTTGCAGTACAACACAAATCCACACTGGATACAATTAAGCATACTTCCTTTTCAAAAGAGTATGCTACTACTTTAGCAACATTAGCAATTCATCTATCTCACGTATGTGTGCGACAGTAAGTGAAGGAACGAGTGTGTACGTGTGTGAAAGAGCAAAGGAGAACAACTGAAAGCAGTTGAGAGCCGTACAGCACTGGGATTTTCTTAATTCAACACAGATGTTAGCTGTGTTTGTAATACTGAGGGTGAGTGGGGATTGTTACTATACAGTAAAAGAGAAGGATGAGATGGATATGGCTGGATCTGATCATCTGCCCACTCAAGAAATTGTGTGTGAATGCATTTAACATACATATTTATCTCAGTGGAGTTTCCACACTTAAAAAAAAAAAAAAAAACATCTCTTTCGGGGTTCCCAAAGGCAAACAGAAACGCTTTATTCCCTATTTTAAATAAAACATCCGTTTCTCACACAGAAACAGGCGTATTCCTGCGGGCGGAGGTGGCATGAGAGACAGAGGTTAAACTCTCACCACACACATAAGCCTCTGCGTCCAACCAACAACCATCCTCATCATGACATCAGCCACAGTCATTATGACATCATCACCAGGGGGTCTCAGTGCCGCCAACCAAACCCCAGTCACCACAGGCCGGCAACACCGGGTTAGACCACACTTATATGACTTGTGGAAACTGTGGAGTTTTATGAGTACTGTATATGTTGTTCAAAATATCATTTTACCTCCTCAAGAAACCTCAGGGCTGTTAAAATGCTAGTTTAACTCCTGACTGTACCCCTTAAGGCAGCAGTTTTCCAATATGTCCAGTAGGAACGAAATGTGGAAATGCTTACAAATAAAGTCATTACTGTTAAGATCATACCCATCTTAAGAGGTGTTGGTCTGGGCCTCAAGGGGTCTGGTCTTGGTTCTGGTTGTGACTCTATCTCTACTCAGGGAAAATTAGTAGTTTAGATTCCCAGGTTATATTACATGATGTGCTTTAATTGCACAGGATGACATACACTGTAAATCAGATCCTACTTGTGGCTAAAAAAGGGTTTTGCATGTGCTGTAGTATTTACATGTGTTTATTTTAACCCTGTAAAGCCTGCTATTTGATAGTCACATTTTAATTTAGCTAAGTTTACACACAAAAACGTTAATATATCACGTATCATATTTTTACATCATGCTTTAATAGCATTATATGAAGTCCATACTCAATTAGTTTTTTTTTTCATCGAAGATGCTGATTTATATGGTTAAATTAGCGATGTGATGTAAATTGGCGAAATCCAGATTATGTCTTTCATATTAGCTTAACTTTTGTATGTAGTAAATCATGTCACTATTTTAGAGGCTTAAAAATTGTGTATAGCCTATATAAATATCACACAGTTTGCATTTAATGTCAAACTTTTGTCTTCTGCTATGACTCCCCAAACTGTGTTCATCTCGCGCTATCTAGTGGTGAAAAGCCGCAAAGCAGATGTAAATTAAAAACTTCTTCCTCACTCCTCGCGCATGCGCAGTGACCCACGGAGCGATGTAAACATGGCAGCCTCCGGTGCTCGCTGTGCTGCACGCTGGCTGTCAAGCGGTTTACCCGGGCTACGCAGCACCTGCGCGCTTATAAAGACCTCTAGACACGGAGAAACCGCGGCACTTAGGATATGCTGGATTCGCAGTTATGTGAAGGAGGGTAATTTAAGCAGCTGGAGGCACAGAGGAGCTGTGACATTGAACAGGGTGCCAGGTGAGCTGGTTATGTTAGTTCACGTTATTATGAACTCTGTTAATAGAACAAGCTTATTGTTTTGCGTTAGAGCATCAGGTCTAATATAGCACGCTGCCGTGGACCTATTTAGCCATATGTGTCAGTGGTATCAGAAAGATGATGCAACTAACTTATATTATTGCCAATAACTTAGTAGTAAAGTATGTACTATGGCAAAAACATCGCTACAGTAAATGTGAGTAACTCTGGGTGTAGGCAGGCATACATTAATTGGAAGGCTAAACGTGTGACATTAGCTGAATAATAGGTTTATGTTGAGTAACTTATTAGGTTAGGTACAATATGTCTGGTTTTGAAAACATGTTTCCAAACAAACCCATTGCAGAATCAGTTTGCCCGCCTCCAAAAAACTGTTATCGGATGAATCCCCAACAGTATATCCCTGCACAACTGCAGGAGCTGCGGTTTCAGGTAGAGATGGGGAGTCGACTCCAAAAGAGTCGATTCCTCGACTCTCACTAGCCCTAGTGTGGGAATCGACTCCCAGTGTCGAGTGTTTTTTTCAAGTTCAACACAGCAACAGTTCATTATAACGAAAAGATTATAATGAATGTAAAGATACAGAAATTAAAACAAAAAGATAAAGAAATGAGATGAAAAAATAAGTAATGCCAGGAAAACAAAGAACAATAATGTATAGATAGTTAAATTTAAGTAGTTAATCAACATATAGCATAATGAAGATTTTGAAGATAATCAACCTATCCAGAAAAATTACTTATTATTATTTATAATTTGTTTAAATTGTTACTCAAAGCAGGTATTGCACGCTTTGTAATTAACATCTGATGCATTTTGAATCAAAAATCACATTAAAACAAACTATCTTGATACTATGTACAAACATTACTACACCAGGGTCCTCAATCTGCGGTCCTGAAACAGCAGCCGCCGCCATTGCATCACCCGGTCGATAGATGGCGCTGTCACAAAAAACTAGGGTCCTGAAACTGCAGCTCTTCCGGTTGTGCAGGAACACCCTTCTCGATGAATCAGTGTGTGATTGAGTAAATGATACGAGGATTCAATCATAAAGACTAAACATTAAAAATGCTTGATGTGGCTTAACTCACATAAAAACTGAATTTCTGTCAAACCTTCTTTGTAATAATCACTAACTACTGTCAAAAGAACGTTTCTATATTCGACAGTTAAAGCGAATAATATAACGTGAATCAACATAGCCATTATAAGGAAACAGCTTAACGTAATATGATATAATTTTTATATTTTGAAAGTAGTTAGTGATTATTACAAGGAAGGTTTTACAGAAATTTCGCCTTCCCTAGTCGGTTTTTAGGTGCTTTAAGCCACGTTAAGCGTTTTGGAATGTCCCATCGTTCCATTCCTGAATGAATTCTGAACCACATTCTGTTTCAGCTAAAACAAAATATATAAACTTGTTCAAAGTGTTCTTCTGATGTTGTTTAGATTATAAAAATGTAATTTCTGAACATTATCTGAACGCTTTTACGTCCATTTATTTTTTCTTACTGTTAAAAAGTTATACAGGTTATATGAATATTCTGTTTGCAAACTTAAAGGCAATGCTCACTTTTATAATGCTCACTGAAATAATTAGTCATTAAAACCAAACGATGAAAGCCCAACTAAAATGTTTATGAAAATGGATCACTAGTGAACCTATCACCACCTACTGGCATAATGATGTAAACTGCAGAAAGAATCGCTAAAACAAAACAAAAAAAGTCAATCTGTTGTGCAACAACTAATGCAGTTATTTTAACAGATAAAATTTGATTATGTGTATTTTTCAGTGTCGAGAAGCCACTGTGCTTTCGGCTCTCGTTTCTTCCACACTACTTCTGGGTGCCGTCAGCAGGACTTCTATGATGTTTTGGGGGTTCCTCAGACTGCCTCTCAGAAAGACATTAAGAAAGCCTACTACCAGGTTTGACAAACCTTGTGACTTAAGTTTCATATTTTTTAGAGAGGGTTTACTGGGAGTGTAACACTGGGAGCATTTTCACTCAGTTGGCCAAAAAATACCATCCAGACACCAACCCAGATGACCCTGACGCAAAAGAGAAGTTTGCCAAGCTGGCAGAAGCCTATGAGGTAAGGACCATTAACATTCGTTTTATCTCTCCAAATGTCTTGGATTTCATTTCTCTCTTTTTTTATTTCAGTACCATTATTTAATTAAATATGTTTTACTTTTGTGACAAAATTTTATGGCAAATATTAAGTACATTCCTTTGGAATAGGATTGTTATAACATAAAAGCATTGAAAATAAAATGTAAAAATATTCAATTTTAAAATGTATTTAAATACTCTTAGTTTTAGTTGTATGTGGTTTTATTTAAAAAGTAATGCAATAAATATATATATCTATATATTGAAAAAAAAGTTAAATAAAAATAGTGAATAAAAAAGTACAAAAAAACATAATAATAATATAATAATAATATGTTTAAAAATATATATCATTTATTTGTTTAAAATACAGTAAAAACTATAATATTCTAAAATATTATTGTTTTTTTATTTAAACTATTTTAAAATGTACAGTATTTCATCATTACTCCAGTCTAAAGTGTTCAATGAC
Source organism: Enteromius viviparus (assembly GCA_032353835.1). Lineage (NCBI taxonomy): Eukaryota > Metazoa > Chordata > Actinopteri > Cypriniformes > Cyprinidae > Enteromius > Enteromius viviparus. The sequence continues at coordinate 6,804,850 of JAUCNO010000460.1, forward strand.
ATTTCAGAAATCATTCTAATATGCTGATTTGCTGCATTTGTGTTGTCATTGTTATTATTATAAAAAAATTTTTTTGGGGAAACAGCGTTAATTTACAAAAAAGCTGTAGTATTATGTGTCTTTAAAGATACTTTGAATTAATTGTAATTGTCAAATGATTAATCAAAATTAATCGCATTAAAAAAAAAAAAAAAAAAATTGTTTACCTAATATGTGTGTGCTGTATTTATTATGTATATAAAGACCCACAAATACAAAATATATTTTGAAAATATTTACATGTATTTGCATAATTATATTCATAGAAATTATATCACAGATATATTTAATACAAACATTTTATTTAAATACATATGTGCATGTATAAAAACTTTATTTTGGATGCGATTATTCGCTTGACAGCACTGATTTTAATCAATTTAATGCATCCTTGCTAAAAAAATAAAAAATAAATAATGGTAGTGTATAAATATTTGTAAATATTTTAAAACGTTTTTTATTTTATTTTATTCTATTATTGTATTTTTTTTATTATTTTTGTATTATATTATGTTATATTATACTATATTATATAATATTTATTTATTTTAAAATTATTTTTAAAAACTTTTTTTTCGTGAAATATGTATATTATTAGGGTGTGTTTATATCGTTGTGTATGAGCAGACCCTCAGTGACGAGCTGAAGAGGAAGCAGTATGACACGTACGGTTCTGCCGGTCCGGGTGCGAGTGGGTCGGAGCAACAGCAGCAGTACTGGAGAGGCAGGGCCACCGTGGACCCAGAAGAGCTGTTCAAGAAGATCTTTGGAGAGTTCGCTGGGGGGCGTGGCTTCGGCGACCTCAATTCCATGTTCGAACAGACACCTGAAGTGAGACACACACTGACAACAGGGCTCTAGATTGCGAGCTAATTTCTTAATAGTGCAACTAAACAAAATCTGAGATTTCATGAGTGCCATTCAAGGGGGAAATAAATTCTCTGCGGCTCTGAAACGTTGTAATGAAATTTGTCGCACAGCGTCGCATGCAGTATAGCCAGAAGAAAAGGGTTCTATTGTATTTTGCTCTCAGCGAGAGAGAGCAGCATAGGCCGGTCAGATAAACAGAGTGGATGTAGCAGCAGATGACGATATGAGAGGAGATGAAAAGGACGATTGACAACTTATTAATTAAGAATATTAAGTTAAAGTAACCGTATGTAAGAAATGTATTGTAATAATCATAAAATGTCTCTGTTATGTTCAACAGGCATTAAGAAAACATGTT
>JAUCNO010000460.1:6812341-6825076 GCA_032353835.1 Enteromius viviparus
ATATAATATGTAATAAATATGTAAATAAGTAAATAAGTAAATAAAAATATAAAAAAGATAATAAAAGATTTTTAATAATATCACACAATTATGTTTTTCATTACAATATCAGGAAGCCTAGTTTTGTGTTGCTTAATTTAAATTAATAAATCAATTCATTACATTAAAAAAAAACTTTTTTAAAAGACTTTTATCTCACAATTCAGACTTTGTCTCAATTTTTTTCACTCAGGATTGTGATATCTTTATATCTTCTTATTCTGATGTTTGTTTCCAAAAATAAAAATTGCACATTGTTATTTGACAGTTCTCAATTAATTTTTTTCAGAATTGCATAATTCCATATTGCAAGACTTTAATTGCGTATTTGTGATTCAGACTTTTTTTCAGAATTGTATTTTGTAAGATTGAACTTGTTAGAATTGTTAGATAAAAGTTTTTTTGCGCTTAATTCATGAATTAAAACACTGTCATCAGGAAATAAATTAAAGTAATTGTGTGTGTATATACACACACACGCATATATATATATATATATATATATATATATATATATATACACACACAAATGAATTGCTTTTTTAATGTTTTGACTTAATAGATACAAGAAAAAATTTGCATGGTGGATGTTGAAGGTCACATGGCAGCTCAGGCAGATGTTGAACACACAACAGTCAAAATGTTGTTTGTTAAACATATTCTTTATGCAAGCTTCTAGTAAAGTGTTCCAACAAAATGATCAAACCTTTTTCATTTCAATGCAGTTTCTGCTTGAGTATTTGATAGCTCGCTTCCATTGAGATGCAAACAGGTATTGAAGTGGACGTTCAGACTGTGGTTGGCAGCTCTCTTCTGGCAGGGCAGCAAAGGGGAGAAGGGCTCCTTTGTGTGGCTGACTAAGGAACATAAAGTACAGTAGTGAGCTCTGGTTACTCTGAGTGTGTGTGTGTATGTATGTGTGTGTAACGCAAAGTGGGTGGAGGGCAATAGAGTGGTTCCTCTTGGCCAGAGCACTGTGTAGCGCTGCTCTCAATACACACACTTCTCTAGACTGATATATATCTCTCCCCTGTTTAATGGCAGACTTTTCACAGGAACTGCAAAGCTCTGATAAAGGCAACAAATTACTGGATTGCCACCATTCCCACCGACTGACTACGGGGGTTTGGGGGTAATAAAAAGTTTCCAGAATCCAGAATCAAGACAAAATTTGGTTTGTTCTGCCCCCAATCCATCATACTCCAAGAGACATGCACGTAAGGCTTGTGAATGCAGACTAAAGTAGCACACTGGCCTTAAAAAAGTATTTGGACGCTTGAATACTTTGTCAGATTAGATGCTACATTGAATTTAAGGACAGATTTAAAGTCTTCACAATTGCACACACATTGTATAAAAGTCCTGTAACTGTAACAACTCATTATTGCAGAGTTTTTTTCTGTTTTTTTTTTCCTATTGTCAACTGATCAGTCATTGTCAAACGACAGCACAATCCACTGAAAACACTTTACTTCTATCCATCACAGCCTCATTTTCAGCCAACATTTTCAATATGGATAATGAAGACCCAACAAAATGCCCCTCCAAAAAATGTATAAACACTTTTTTCTGCAAAACGTTTCACAAAAACATTGTACTAATGTGTTCTCTCATTTTAATTTAGCTCACAACTGTGTCGATAATTTAACTAAAATGAGGGAGCACATTTATCCATGTAACCATGATTTACCAGCCCAATCTCACAGCAATTCTTCCAGCAGGCACACGTCACAAGACGTTGATATTTGGTGCAATTTTGGTTGTGACGTTAGGTGACCAATATTCAATGCAAATTTAACAACTAATGTCAATGTTAAATTTATGTCAAATACAGACGTCAGCTGACATTGCTATTTTATTGTTTTTAGGTTGAGTAACCAAAATTAAACAACGTCAAAGGTAACGTCAAATACTGACGTCAAGACGATTTTCATTTTCAACCAAAATGCAACGTCTGTCTGACGTCATGTCCAACATCAATCTGACATTAAGTCCGGTGCCTGGTAGGCTTATTTGTATGAGTGCATATAAATTTTGATAAATCGTACGTATTTTATTAGTTGCCAATTCGTACAGATTTTAACACATGACCTACACCTAACCCCATACCCCAAAACAATTGTCGCTGGAGTTCGTAAATAATATCGAATTTGAATTTGTACGAATTAGCCACTTTATAAAATAAGTTGGTCGCAAAACTGCGTTGGATTTACCTAAAAATAGGGAACGAATTCTGAATTTGCGGCCACAATATATTTTTATCTATTTTTGTTTAATTTATCCATGGGTACAAACTCTACAGGTATTTGCTAATAAATATTGGATTAAATATTGTTTAATGAATTTAGAATATTTATTGTTCATGCTCATTTCATCTATTTTTAACTTTTCTATGATCAAACGCTCAAAAAGTGGATCTTTAAATACTACCTAATATGTTTTTTACCAACCTGAGTGATTAAATATAAATTTTTGTAGATTACTTTATAATGCTGTACATTTGCCTGTAACATTTAAATGGAAAGACTTAATGTTTTATTGTTTTTGTATTGTCTTAGTGTACATCACAGAATCATTTAGCGGCCTGCAGGCCTTTGGAGAGCCTGCATAGCTCAGGTGTGCTGGATTACTGGGTGGAAGCTAGGTCAGTATGTGCTTGGAGCCGCCGGGTCAGTCAGTGGGCTGCCATAAACATCAGCCTAAACACAGAGCGGGAGATGGAGACACCAGTACCAGCCCTGCCCTGGAGCCATGATATAACACAGACCTTCTCATCAAATCATCCGCTAAAGAGAGCGGGCGAACCAACACCCCCAACACCGCTTGAATCCGTTGCACCCTCTGGACGTCCAAGCATGTGTCTGCATGCACCTGTACGGCCCAGCTAGTCTGCGTTTGGATTAATGGATGTAGACGGTTTAAGCTCCAACTGTGACTGACCCCAGAGCAGCTGGATGGGACGAGCAATGGCTCCCTTTGAAATATGACAGATGATAGCATGTGATCTTGGCCATGCGAAACGCTTCACCTCGACCTTTTCGCCATCTCTCATCCCATCGTGGCCTTTTGTTCAGTTCCTCTTGTTTTTGCTCTGTTTTTCGCTTCCTTTCTCTTTCTGAGTCATGAGAATTCTTGCCATTCCCCGCTGAGAAGCAGCCTTCTCTCCCGCTGCTGATTGTTCAAAGCTTTAAAATGGGACGTTTATGTTTTTTCAACATGGCTTTCTGCGGTTTCGACCAAGCGTTTTTTTTGCAAGGACTGTTTTAGCGTTATACGATAAAATCCAAACTGGACTTAATCATGTTTCCCTTCTCGCCACTTAACGTAGGAGGAGCGGGATAGTCTGAAACCAGACGATATCCTGAGGAGACCCAGACCGGACCACCCACGCGCAGAGAGAAAGCAGGGGGACTCCCGCTTGACAGAGCCCACGCACATAAAAAAGAAAACTGGCTCCGTTTTTTAACAGCCGCCCTTCTGTTCTTGAAGAATACCTGAAGCCATGACATCATTCTTCAACTGTAGGAGACAGAAAATAGATGACTGTGATCTCCTGGGTACAATCATGCACTGATGACTGAAACATATCAGAAGATGGAGATCAAGCAGTGCGGCTGGGTGTGTTTATGAAAGCAGCATGGGATTTTATGTGAATGAGAGCGTATGTGTGTGAGAGAGGAGCCATTTGAATGAGAACAGCAGTGTAGGAGTTCATGCATTGGTGCTGCTTTGAATCTACAGCACCACGGAGGAATGAACTGAATATGATGAGTTAAAAACTTGGGTAAAAATTTGGGTAAAACAGCATCTTTTTATTGGTTTGCTGGCTCCTTGCACATAAAAACAAACATGGTTTGTTCCAAACAGTGCATATTTCACAAAAAAATATTCATAAACTCTTTAAACAAAGTCCCCTCAACATACAGTAATTCAATCAACAGCCATCTTGGTAATGCCCCCAAATTTAAAATGGAAAATTTAGATATGACAGTTTTTGGCTACAACAACAACTTAGTATTGATATGAAAAATATGATTATAAAATATATTTATTTAAAAAATAAGAACTAAATGAAAACATTTTTTATAAAAAAAACAACAAGATACTGTAAATAGAGATAAATAGATATACAGATAGATACTATTATCTAAACTATTATTTGGTGTTGTTGTTTTTGCTTAATATGTAGTTAATACCAATTATGATCCCGTTTTGGAAACAAAAACCCATTCGGAAACACTGCATTAGGGTAACATTCCTCCTCCATCTGGTCCTTGAGCTCTTACAGTAGGTCGATCTGAGCCACTGATGACAGCAAGCCGGTCAGACTAAGTGCTGTTATCTAATGATACATTAGTTTGGGAAAAGCTATTTTCAACACCAGGACAAACAAAGCATGCATGACCCACCCTGTTTAGATCACTGGTTAAGGCGTCCTGGAGGCATCTTCACATTTATCAGCCATATTTCGAGCACATTCTCCATAGTCCCGGGTTAAGCCAGGGGCCTTTGAGATTGAGCCTCCAGCACCTCTTCTAAGTCCTCCCCAATGTTTTTAGTGCCTCAGATGTTGAGGTCAGTGCCTTTCCTTACACTAAAGCTTCTAGCCATAGGTCAACATGTCTCACTGTGCTGATACAGATGCGTTTTAACTTGGTAACCTTTATCCAGGACCACCAGATTCACTTGTAGCCCCAGGAAAGAAATCAGTCCCTGAGCTCAAAGGCCAAGTCCAATCCCACCGTCACCATCTCAAAACATTCCACTCTTGCACAATCCTTGTAGCCTAAAGACATTTTGGCTATGTGCCCTTCAAAAAAAAGGATTTAAACTCCTAAGGCATATCTTAAGCTTGTTCATCCTTGTGAAGCTCCTCTTTGCCCAAAGGCAATGAATTAGAAATTTGTCTCCTAATACCTCAAAGGCTCCTAAAGGATGAACCAATCAAACCACAGCAGACGTCACAAAGGGTATTGAGTGCAGCTCGTTTCATTTACAGAGCTCCCACTTATTTTTTTCTTATTTTTCTTAGTCTTTGTCATTGTTTTCTCCAGTTATTACGGATGAAACGATATGTATTGGTATTATTTTTCGTCAAATAATGTGGAAAACTCTAGCGGCCTCATTTATAAAATGTTGTGCAGAAACCATCCGAAACTTGATCTTGCGATCATTTCTCCGATATGCGTACGTGCAATAAAAACGAACGTAAAATGCACATAAACGTCTCTTTCAGATGTGAAATCTATGACCTGCAAATGATCTTGAACTTGCGTGCAAATAAATGGTTAAAGCTCTCTGTTTGTAAACGACTCCTAATTAATGTCATTAACATATAAAACATCCCTAACCATCATAATTTAGAAGAGCGTGCTACAAGCACATTTTCAATAAACCTTTAATACCTCTGCAATAAAAACATCTGCTCAGACCCTGACGTGACGCTAAGAAATTGTTCACATCAAAGATAAATATTAGCGTCTGATTTAAGCGTAAGCTTTATAAATGAGTCCCCAGAAAGTTTTTAACTATGGAAAGCATTTATGCGTATTGCCAATATTTACATGAAAGCAGCCTTTTGAAGGCCTGAAAATGTAACTTTAGCAAATGGCTTTAAAAGTGCGCATTTTTGAAAATAATATTGCTGTCAGAAAAAAAACTAGCAGTGTGAAAACTGTGATGTTACGCGAATGCATATTACGTATTCAGAAAAGAGAGTTTACTGGGCTCCATGAATACTACAGCATTTTTTGTGGCTCCGTAAGAACAATGTTGTCATTATTATGTGAAAAAAAAAAGAAACTAAAAAAAAAAACTGTATTACATCGTTGTCATGTATTAGTTAAAAATTATATTTATGTAATACCACTGTTAAACATAATCCATAGCAAACCAGATAGTAATGTTGTCAAGCTTACTTTGGCCTGTTTTTAATTTATTGTTTTTTAACTATAATACAAAAAATATATATTATTAAATTCTGAGTATTTCACTCTAAAGGTCCCTGAATTTTTTGTTTGTTTTTTCGTATTTATCATCCTTTTATAAAATGCTTGCAAAAATGCAGTAAAAATTTTACTAAATTTGATTTTTTTTGTTATGATGGACGAAGGTTTCAAAAACAGTTTAAACATGTTTGACACAACATGATATCGTATTTATTTTTTTACGTGCTCAAATTTCAGATGAAAACTTCAAACTCATTGTGCAATGACCTGCAATGAATTGCTATTTTTGGGAACTATACTTCCAAACTAATGAATACATTCGGATGATCTGCATTGACATCATCACAATATTTACAAGGAGCAGCACATAAGCCACAGCTTAATTGGCAAAAACACGTACTGCCCTCTGCACTGGTTTTTTCTTTAGCAAATGCAAAAAAAATCAGCTCTAAAAAACGTATTTGTCCTTGAAAAATCCCATTATCAGCCACTACTTTTGTCTTGTACACGAACAGATGCATTAAATCAAAGAAAAAAGACACAGAATATGAATGAAGGCCGGCAAGGTGCCGGGTGAAGAGGGTGCAGATGGAGGGGGAAGAAGAATAAGGCAGCTGCAGTGAGAGGAAGATGAGAGGACGAAGAGGTGGGATGTTGACAGGGTAGCTTTGGCTCGCAGGCACACATCTGGCAAGAGATTACAGCTGGCACGGCATCATGCTTGAGTGCTACTGTTTTACAAACTCCTAGAAGTCTTTTTTATTGGCGTTTTTATTGACCATTTTAGACAACAGAAATGTTTTGTAATTGCAACTTTATGCATATTTGCAGCAACTATACCAATCATAGCTTACAACCTTGCAAAACCCAAAGAACTTAACAAATCCACCTGTCTCTTCCTTTCCTATCTCTTATCCTCTGTTTTCTCCCTCCATATCATTTCCCTAACCTCTTCCCTCACCCTCTTTGATGTGAAACGCATCTCAAATCTTAGGACATCATGATCGCATTAAAACAGTTACCCGCTTGCCAGTGAGGCATTCTCTCTTTGATGAAAGGGGAAAAACGAGAAGAAAAAAGTGACAGAGGTGGGCTTGTCAAACTCAAAATCCCTGTTCGGATCCTGCCCCAGCACGCACGGACAAGCAGGGCTTTCTCCAAGCAGCTTTCAACTAGAGACAGCACAGCTATAAATCATGTTATGTTTTTATACATATATAATATAATGTATACTGTCCGTTTTATCTGGGGATAAGGGTTAGATAAGCTTGCCCACTATTCTCTCGAAGAACTAGCCTACTTGGTTGAGTCTCTCTCTTCTGCTGTCTCTTTCTTTGACCCGCAGGCTTTCCCTCTCTTTATTGCTCTGCTCCTCTGATGTTCTTGCCCTAATCTTGGCTGTTTTGCAAGTTGAAAGACTCTTTACTCTGTTTCCACACTGTTTGATCTTGCACGTTAAGCTCAAGGAGCCTACTCTGAGCCGAGAGACCCCGAGGTGAGGGGTTGCATAGAACAAAAGCCAGAATACAAGCTTTGCTCACATGAAAACTTTTTAAAAGGGTAAGTTTACTCAAAAAGGATAATTCTGTAATTAATTACTCACCCTTGTGTCACTCCAAACCAGGGCTGTAGTCAAGACCACCTTTGTCGAGTCCAAGACAAGTCCAAGACCAGGACTAGTTGAGTCCAAGTCAAGACAGAGTCCAAAGAGGTTTGAGTCCAAGACAAGGCCGAGTCCAAAAAAGTTTGAGTCCGAGTCAAGACCGAGTCCAGGACAGAAAAAAAAAGTCTTATGCATGACATCATCAAGACAATCATTTTGGATTATTTGTTGAAGCAAAAACACAACACCCTTGATTTATAGACATTTGTATTGACAAATATAATCTAGTGTGTGATTGGTTATTACTTTTTTGTTTTGTTTTTCTGTTTTTGTGATAGGTTATTGGTAGTGATGGGTTGTTCGGGCAGATGACGTGACGAAAAATAATATTTTAATTATATTCGGGCGGGTGAAATGAAAAAATTAAAATGAAAAAAGTTTAAAATGTGTGCCTACTGGGAACATAATAAAGACACCTGGACTCGGTCGAGACCAAAAGCCATATTTGGCAAGACCAGTGGCCGAGACCGAGACGAGTCCGAATACCAGCGAGTCCGAGACAAGTCCAAGACCATAAATAAACGTTCTTGAAACCGGACTCAAATACTACAGCCCTGATATCCAGTCAGTATAGACCCTTGAGTGCACGGAGTTGCTGCGTTGGGTCTTCCCTGGGGGACCAGGAAAAAAGATAAATTTCTTTACGGTGGGTGAGACATTCTTTAGCGGGATGTCGATCCGGCTGTGCATTTCTGGGTGAGGAAGTTTCCTCACCTCGTTGGACGGTCACGAGTGATGTCTGTCGTGTCTGGGCCGAGAACACGCTCAGGCAGCGTTCGTGGAAGGTCTATGCGCTCATTGCAAGCGGATGACCGTGGCTACGTGGAGGACCCGCCTCTCACTCGTGAGCAGGCTCCCCTCGCGCTCTTCCCGTGGTAAGTCATCATACTGTGTACTATGCTGTTTGCATGGGTTGATTTTAAATATCAATATCTAGCAGTGATTTGGAAAAATAATTTTTGAAATAGTGTGCTAATAAAGGTGTAATTGCTGACAGGTGCGGTTGGTTGGTTCTTGGGATGACCAGTAAAGCTGGGTGTAATCTGTGACAGTTAAGACATTTCCTTAAATATTTTACCTTTGGCTCCTTGAGGTTAAAGCATCAGCCAAAAGTATAAAGGTAAAATTGGTTGCACTCTTTAACAGACCTATGAATAAGAAATAATTAACAAAGGTAAAAACAAATCACATCGGATTACAAATGTCATTCCAGCCTCGTGGTACTGGTAAAAAGTCAAAGTGCATGTGCTCATAAGTGCACGAATTCTCAAAATCTAGGTCATTCTTGCACGTGAAAAAGTAGTAAATTGAGTAAATCATTACATCTTGGTTTTGTACGTGTCATTAAAAATGTTTTGTGTAATCCATTTATTTGTATTGATTTATTTTTACATATAGTCTGATACTGAGTTATATATTATAAATATATAATATTATATTGTAAGTTAAGTTCCATCAGCAACATTTGTGGCATGAGGTCAGTCCCCAAACAATAAGCCTCACCGTTTGAATGGTACAACCACAATACCTGAACATGCTGTACATTTAAGCATTATCTATTCGTTTTGACTTTTGAAAGGGATGCATAAAAAAAAAACTGGAATTTGATTACTAATTTCCAGAAATAAACAAATAGATGTTGTAAATATGTTGAAAATCTGTGTCATACATGTTGATACAGCTGAATATTTACTGGAACCAGAACATCCTTCCTTTAATTATAATTAACAATTAACTTGTTTATCTACTTTCCTATCTGAAGAAATATAAATCTTGTTCAGAAGACAGTGACAGGACACTATAAAAAGAACACGAGTGGCTGTGAGAGATAACAGAGCAAGAGCTGGAAGCAAACATCAGTGAAGAATGAAGAGTTTAGTTTGTATACTGCTGCTGCTGGAAACCTTTGTGTTTGCTGTACAGCAACAGGTAGATGAGAATGGGACCAGTCAACAGCTCAGTTCTGAAAACAGAGAGAATTCACCTCAAAATGACCCTGACTACCATATGTGGTTCCCTGACATCCACGCAGCACTGAGAGAACTGACTGCCACTGTTACAGAGCAGAAAGCAAACATCAGAGCTTTAGAGACGCGGCTGAGGGATTCTGAGCAAGCTGCAGAACGACAGACACTCCTCCTGGAAGAGATGAACAAGAGAAATTATGGTATCTCACCGCAATGTCACTCTGTTGATTCATGCAGTACATAAGTAATACACAGTGTAAATGTTAGTGTAAAATTGAGTGTAAATACTGTGTCAGTTGTGTCATCACAATAAGCAGTGCAAATGTCATTTAACAGAATCTTTATTCCTCCACAGAGTTTTCAAATCTTACTCGGAGTCAAGTGGAGGAGTTGAGAAAGGAAAACAGAGGTAAAACAGTGTGCCTGAATTATGGTATATTCAGCTGCATTCTCAGCGTAGTTTTTTTATGAAAATTTATTGTTTGGTTTTCATCAACAGACAGACGGATAGCTTTTTCAGCTGGACTGATGCAATCTAGCAGTGGAAATATTGGTCCCTTCACCACTGACATCTCACTACCCTACAGGAACGTCTTCACAAACATAGGAAATGCCTACAACCCAATTACAGGTAATTATCAATGAAATAGAGATGTTAAACTTGTAGTAAGGAGAAGCCTCCCTTTCTTATCAAATCTCTCTGCAATGTTGTAATTTAAATCTTTTCAAAACGATTAGACAGTGTGTTTTGTAATGAAGGATTCACACAATAAAGAGCTGAATCTTTTCTCTACCTCTTGTTATTTGATTTAGGTATTTTCACAGCCCCACTGAAAGGAGCGTACATGTTCAGAATCTCTGTATACGGTACAGCTAGTCAATCAAATCCATCAACAGTCTCTCTTTTCAAGAATGGAGTGCATGTAGTTATGGCACATGCTCAGCAGGCTGCGAATGTGGTAAACTCCTCAAATGGAGCTGTGTTGCTTCTAGAGGTTGGAGATGTTGTCTTTGTGAGACTTTTGACTAACAGGAGGATAACAGATAGCCAGAATAACCACAACACATTCAGTGGCTACCTACTGTTTCCCTTATAAGATTAAAAGAGTTAATGTGTCTCAAATTATTCTGAACCTTTACCATGAATTTATTTTTCTCAACCTGAATGGCTAATATGAGTTTAAAATTTGCAATAGATTATTCATTATCACTGTAATTAACCAAATTACTTTTTTTTTTTAGCTCAAATGTTATATAATGCTTTGTTAACAACTTGATAACTACAGTATATTAATAAATCTGAGTTACAATTCATAACTGTTGGTCTCACTTCATTTTTAATTATAACTCAATGTGCAATCAGTAACATTAAGCATTGGATGGGAAATTCTCATAAACATGTATAAATGCAATATACAATTCTGGGGAAACTACTGCAAAATGATCATTTATAGATATATGCTGAATATGTAGGTGTAGGTATCTAGTAACTTCTGGTAACTAACTAGAAACTCTGAATAGCTAATTAGTAAGTAATAGCACACAGATGACACTAGCAGTAATTGATGACTGCTATTTTTTTTTTCATTCTTCCCAGAGACCTCATGAGAAACTTTCATAATTCATGCCATGTCCATTAACATTGTTCTACTGCCCAGATACAAGAATACATATAATATGCAGGCAAACACATCTGATCATATGTAGACAGTGCAAATCATCAGTCATCCTATACCATAAAGTGATTTTATTATTTAGCCTGTAAAAAAAATGAATCTAAATGAATTAAAGATTATTTGGATAGTGTAATGAAGTAAAGATCATGGTAACTCACTATGAATTACTCAGGGAATTGAATGTTTAAACCTTGTTATTTGTAGCTAATGTTCATGTAAGCTATCTCAGGTTAAATTTAAGTTTACCGTTGTTTTGATCTCCTGTGCACTTGTCACTTTCATTTTTCAACATTTGCCATAAATCTGGATATAGGTCATGTAGTGTGAAAGGACAATGACAGTTTGTTACTCTAATGTAAAAAGGGGGCATGCATTATAATGGTATTCATCATACACTGTTAATTATTTCCCTGTTAAATAACTGGAAATTACTGGCAGCAGGGTTACCATTATTTTCCTGTTATTTTAACAGTTAATTACTGTTAATGTTTTTTTTACAGTGCACTCCCTGTAATATTTTTCAACAGGAATTTACTGTGAATCACAGAATAAAACAGTAAACTGGCAGCAGTGTTACCATTATTTTCTTGTTAAATCACCATTTATTTATTTTTATTAAATATTAATTATGTTTAGCATAGTAACGTGTACCACTGATTGTTACATACATATTCTACGTGTTTAAGTTAATACAAGAATAGGCATAATCCATCAGATAACATTCAAGTAAAAGAAAACAAATAGTTCAGTGTTGAAATTAACAGTTTTTTATTGTAATACAAACACTGAAAGGTAAATACATACAAATGTAGGCACATATGGATCAGACCAATCACAGATATCATGTTTATTGCTGACATCTGTGGTTGCTGGATGGAAAATAACAACTGTGTCTTTCTTAAACTAGCAAAGACACTTGCGTTTGGCTCTGTGCTGCGATAGGGCCCTAAACCTCAACATTTAATGTTCCCTGAACTGCTGCTAAAATTCAGCTAAAAAGACTCAAACCAAGGATATACACTGTGACTCCTGGTCACATAAAAACGTTACACATAGGCTCAGATTAATCACAAACAAATCTTATTTTCTCATGTTCATGGCTTAAAAAGTAGCAAATACATTTTTAAACCCAAATACATTGTTCATTATAGCAAAATATTGAACCTCAACCCTTAGTGTTACCTAAACCACTAAAATTAAACATGTATGAATACTTAACAATTAATGAAACTCTTCATCAATAAAGAGCAATAAACAAGAAAAACACTGTGACTGCTTAGAACACTAACCATTTTCTCAATGCGCACAATGAGGATCCTTTGCAAAGTCTTGAGTCTGTATATGAGAGAGAGAGAGAGAGAGAGATTTTTTTGATTTTTAATACACCTTTATTTAAAACAATAAGGTGTTCAGAATAATATTACAATCTCACAAGCAAGAAC
>JAUCNO010000460.1:6828984-6840127 GCA_032353835.1 Enteromius viviparus
CCAATCAGATTTGAAGAACCAGTTTATGGTTTTTGGGAAGTTTAGGCTTACAATCAGTGTTTGGTGCTTGTACATCATTGTCAGTCATCTATCATTTCCACTGATTTTAGGCAATACTCATGTGTAGGGTTAGGTTAAGGTGTACAGATATGGTCAAAAGTAAAATTTTGGAATAAAATGTTGTTCCAGGGTCAACAAAATAGGTTAATCCAGGAACATGCCTAACTCAGCAAAATCAGGACGTGCAGCCCTCCAGAGCCAAGTTTCGACAGCCCTGATCAGATCTCATGAATGTAGTACACCAAATAAAAACCGAAAACTCATGGTATAGATATGCAAAAATGGACTTTGGCATGTAAATGCTATGTGATAGAAGAATTACGATTTTGGGGTAGATGCGTATCATATGTACGCAAAAACTGCGTATTTTACACACACCACAAATTTTGCGTCATATGTACTCGAAAACTGTATTATATGCACGCCAAACGTGTGCGTGTCACAAAAGTTACATTTTTGCTTATCAATACCACAAGTTTTGGTAAATCGTAAATATTTTACGAGTTGCCAATTCTTATGAATGTGTATTAATGACCTACACCTAACACATTCCCTAAACCTACCCATCACTGGGGTTAAAACAAATCATACAAAATCGTGAAGTTGTACGAATTAGCATGATTTTGCCTCCAGACTGAATTGGGCTGTCACTATTTTGACCAAGTGCATTATGGGAGTGCCTTCTTCACAAAAGAATGCATGCTGTGTTTTCCTAACATTTGGCTAATAAAGATTTAGGAACAGAGCATCTGTGATTTGCTGGCGTCAAACAGATTTAGAACAAAACAATGTATTAGATATCAGTGTTCTGTACGTCAATTTTGCGACAATCTGACATCTATCGCTAAGTCAGACGAATATGTTTGACGATGAAATGAAACAATTATTTAAAACGCAAACAAACATAATGCAATATCTATAGGATTAGGGGCTAAATGAATGGATGTATTGACTGGGTTTTCCCTTCTCTGTCTCCAGCTCTCTCTTTCTCTTCGTCTTGTCATGGTCCATTGGTCTTTAAATCACCAAACGCCTCGGGTTTCCCCTTTTCTGTAGTGTTATTTTTACACCTCCCCTGTTCTTCATTCTCTCCCTTTCTGCTAAATTCCTCCTCCTTGTTTTCTAAACATCTCCTCCTTGTTCTGTGAAGTGTCTCCTTGTTCTTTCGTTCCTCCTCCATGTCTTTCCTCTCTCTCTCTTGGCTTTGAGGTGTTGTTATTCTGAAGAGCCAGACATCCTCTGAATGGCATGCAGCAACTGCTTCTTTTCATTCTTCACTCTTGCCTTTATTCCTCTACTTCACCTCCCCTCCCCTTCATCTTGAGCCAGCACTTAAACCAGCCAGAGACTCGAGCGTGAAGAGAAAGCAGGAGATTTAGCCGGAGAGCCGGTCACAGCAAGGTGCGAGAAGAGGATAAAAGACGACGGAACAAAGTGTGTGTCTGCAAACAGCTCTACAAGTTAAATGGCTGATTTTAAGGAGATACTGATTTCGAAAACAGACCAAATCACTAAATTTATGTTTGCAGAAGTGTTACCAGAGCCATTTTAAAGGGTGTGCATGCGTGAAAGAGAGACCATATCTGTGATTTAGTGATTCAGCTTGTCAGCTCATAAGCTTCCCTTTGTCTGTTTGGTGAGGCTAAACCTGTTCCATCCCTATAATTCACTGCTCCAATAAAAAGACTTACTTTTGCTCCACTGGCCCTGAGTACCCCTGCTGCCCTTTCTCCAAAAAACTCAACCCCATCCACTAAACTCCCTCCACCTTCCACCCAATCTAACACTTTTCCATTATCCATTTAGACACTTCAGGGCAACAAGAATGAGTTAAACTTATTTTAAAATAGAATAGAATATAATTACATAGATTTCCAAAAGCTATTAAATAAATCTATTTTGGTGATTTAACTTTTAATTATATGAATTTAACTGATTTTAAAATGCTGACAGGAAAAGATATAAATATATCAATAAAACTTCATGGTGCAAAAACAATACATTAATTTACAGTATACAATTTATTGCTATTACATACACTACAGTTCAAAAATGTGAGGTCAGTAAGATATTTAATGGTTTTTTAAAAGATGTTTCTTCTGCTCATCAAGGCTGCATTTATTAGGTAAAAAAAAAAAACAGAAAAAAACTGTAATATTGTGAAATATTATTTCAGTTTAAAATAAGTGTTTTCTGTGTGAATATATTTTAAAATGTAATTTATTCCT
Source organism: Enteromius viviparus (assembly GCA_032353835.1). NCBI lineage: Eukaryota > Metazoa > Chordata > Actinopteri > Cypriniformes > Cyprinidae > Enteromius > Enteromius viviparus. The sequence continues at coordinate 6,831,273 of JAUCNO010000460.1, forward strand.
GTGATACAAAGCATCATTAGTGCTTCAGTCTTCAGTGTCACATGATCCTTTCAGAAATCATTCTAATACACTGATTTATTACTAGAATTATCAATGTTGGAAACATACATATGTACATATGTACTGTATATGTATTGAGGTTTGGCCATGACCACCGTATTTGCTTAATGTACCCCTTTTTTCAAAGCACATGGATCCTTTTAGCGTCACTTTTCGACATGCAGGGTCCTCTATTGCTTTCAGCGGTTGTCTTAATTTAATGTATGCATTTTTAAAATATAGAATTTTGTATAAATTTATAGTTTCATTGGAGCACCTAAACCTGCCCCAACTCACCCCTAATAGACAGCAATTGTGTCGATTTCTCTCACAAATCAATTATTTTACCTCGGAAAAATTTAAATATTAATACCTTAGAATAAATTATGAATGTAGCTACTGAGAAATGGTCGGTTTAGTGGCTTGGGTTGGGTTACAAATTCATAAATGTGTAAATATTGTAATATGAATAAAAATGTTGTGCATTTTTACATTAAAAAATCACACCGAACTATATGCAATAATGATATTATGGCAACCGAATATATAATTGAATCACTGCGATAAAATTCCCAGTCCCTTTCACATCAGCATATCGATGACAATGATTACTTATTTAAAGCAGTGGAGGACCTGCATGTCAAAAAATGCTGTTAAAGTAACGCTAAAGGCTGCTGACCAAACATCAATATGTGATGATGAGAATGTGTTGATTTTTTTTATTCATTTATTTAAGACTTTACTGATGTAACTGAGCTATAAATAGCCATATCTGTTAATCTGGATTAGATATCCCAGGTCAGGATATCTCTGTCCACTATTGCCCTTCACATCTCTCTCACTAGTGTCTGCTTAGACAATAAAAAAAAAAATTAGTTTTAGCATCAAATCCCTCTGTGGAGTTTTCCGTGGTAATCCTTTTGTCTACATATACAAGCCACTGTTGCACTATATCCTGTAATTCTGAGATATCCAATCCCTTGACTGTGATGCCCGGTGCGTTAAATGTGACTCGCTCGAGAACCCTCGCCAGGCTTTTAATGGATTTGCGTATAATGAAAAACTGCCGATGGATTAAACCAGAACGTGAGGAGACACAGAATCGTCATCTCTGCCATGGGATGAACGGAAGTAGGCTGTAATCCTGCAAATGGCTGGTGTGTGGGTGCATGTGAGAGAAGAGACAATAATAAATAGGTTAGTGACAAAATAGACTGGATCGCTATAAAGACTGGAAAGTTTTCACAGACAGTTTCCTAATTCATGTTTGTGAGGCAGATGCCCATATAATTCCACCCATAACAACGATAAGGGCATATAAATAGTTGTTCACTTCAACTCCTTCCATAAGTCCTTCCGGAATCCCTCCTCCACCTCAGATCTGTTTTTACTCTCTCTATACACTACAAAACATTTCCACCCACTTTTGAAAACTGAAGATTAACTGTTCATGCCAGAGTGTTTTCATTTTGTCCACTGATAAAGAAAGTTTGTCAAGTAAATTACTGTCACGGTCTATGTTTAATGTTCACATGTTTTGCTATGTCTTTGTTTATATGTGCCATGCTCCTTATGTATCCGCCCCTGCCCATGTATAGCGTTTCCTGCCCTTGTTTAGTTCATTGTGTTCCAGCTGTGTCTCGTCTATATCTGTGTATTTATAGTGCCATAGTTTCAAACCTTATTTGTCGATTCGTCAAGTGTCTATGCGTGTCTGCAACTACCTTTTGTACCTTGTCTGAGTTTTTGAGTACAGTAACCACAGTTTATCGAGAATCCTCGTCTCTGAGTCTTCCTGCTAGAGTGCAAACCTGACAATTACATAAAGAGTAACTAAGTAATGTAATTAGTAACTTTCCCAGAAAGACATAGATAGATAGATAGATAGATAGATAGATAGATAGATAGATAGATAGATAGATAGATAGATAGATAGATAGATAGACAGATAGATAGATAGACACACATATAGTATGAAAGACACAGACAGACTTTATATACTTTGACATATTTTAGTATTGTACAGGTAGACAGTCATAGATTTTTACGAAGAGTTCAAAAGAATCTGGCTTTTAAATTTCTCTTTCACACTCACGCTCACAAACACAGACTTCCTGCTGTTTGAGTGACTGACGAGTACAAGTAGAGAGTTCATCAAAAAGCACTTAGTGTCCACAACACATCCTCTTATCAGTTCCTTTTATCGCTCTCTCCTTCTTTCGGCTCTTTTTCCCTCCCTTCTTTTGTCTCAGAGTGGAACAGAGACAAAGTGGGAGTTCCATGGGGGGCTCAGGGATTAGACATATTGTGTGTGTGTGTGAAGGACGGATTGACGGATGGATGAATGCTGTTGAAGAGAGACCATTTAGCTGATAGTGATCAGCCAGTTTAACTCAGATCCCCCACCCAACCCACCGACCTCCCTCCTTTCCCTCTAGCTCTGCACTCCATCCATCCTTTTGTTCCGGACCGGCATGTCTCTACTTCTCCTCCTCATTGTTGCTCTGATTGAGCTTCAGTAGCTCCCCTATCACCACACACACATTCTCTCTCATCTTGCATCAAATCCTCATCCCTCCCCCTCAAGAGTATTAACCTACCCTGTTCCTCAAAGTAGAATGTCACAGCTGGACTAATCCTTTACATGCAGACCTGAGATGTCGAAAACTAGACGCAGCAGTGCTGTCAGTTTACATACACTATTGAGCACATCTTCCAAATTGATCTCTTAATCCGGAAGGGCTTCACATTCTGTCAGCTTTGTATAATTTTCTACACAACCACTATTGACCGCATCTTTTAACCTGATCTCAAAATCGTAAGGAGTTTACAATGTTGTATGCATCTTCTATTGTCTTCCAAACTGATCTCATATCTGCAAGAACTTCATGATTTGTCGTTTTTGTGAAAATTCAGATATGTTCTATTAACTGCGACCTTCGAACTAATCTCGAAAATGAAAATTTGTTGATTTTGTATAAATTAGTATCTACAGACCATTGACTGCATCTTCCAACGTGGTCTCAAATTCATAAAAACCTTACAATTTGTTGATTTGATTTCAATTAGTATACATCCAATATTGACTATGACTTCCAACCTGATCTCAGATTCTTAAGGACTTTTTCTTGTCAAATTCATATAAATTTGTTTACATCCACTATTGACTGCGACTTCCAACCTAGCTGATCTCAAACACACAAGGACTTTGTACGATTTGTTGATTTCTTAAGAATTCGTACACATCCACAACATCTTCCGAACTGATCTTAAACTTACAATTTCTTCACTGGTAAACAATTAAAAGCAATATATTTTATATAAATTTATACATTCTGGCTTGTACATATCCATACTATTTGAACATAAAACATCGTATAAATGTAACCCTCGAGGTTGTGATCAGGTAGTACGTAAATGTACTAATGAGATTATATCAATTTATAGAAATGTGCTTTTTCCTAAAATACTTTATTGTCACGTTTTTAAAAGTGTCTAAAAAGTGACCACATTTTAAAAAAAGCTTGGTTCGGAAATTCAATTGGTTGAGCATTCAAATACGCTGAATAATTAAAAAAAGGATCACATAACCATTTGAAGGGGGAAAAAAACAACACATGAATTATCTTAAAATTATTGAACTTTGGCACATAAAAGAAATGTGTGCTGTGTGATCTTAAGTGATCTTAAAATTATTGCATGGTGGACGATAGAATGTGTGAAAAAAAGACTTGTAGTGGAGAATGTACCCAAACCAGATTTGAAGAATAATTATACCAGTGACTTCCAAAGACCATTTGACTACTTAGCAACCATTTAGATCACCCTGATGAACACCTCACATCATGTAAGAACTTTTTCAGTGATTTTACCACAGCTAAAGGGATTTTATCCAGCCGTTACCACATTAAACATAATGAAATCATTGTAAAGCTTGGCATTGCTTCTTGCTTTAGTGTGACTGAAGTAACCCTAGAATACACTGTTGAACCGATTTCAGATATGTTGTGACAAAATATGTGAGATTACTTGTAGCCCTTCAGTCAGGAAGCCGCCAGGTGGGATAGCTTAAAGCAGGAAATGGACATACCTGGCTGGAGGCTCAGATTAACAGCATTGCATCTTTCATATCAGATCAACACTTTGTGAAACAAAAGCCATTTTCTTTTAGAACAATCACGTTGTGTTATATTCAAGACTATATTCAATTCTACCCTGGAGGAGAAACTTTCTCCACGATATCAAAAGATGTCAGTTGCTGAGGTAAGGATAAAACAAGTGAAGTGGTTGTTTATTGTACTCACAAAACAGGATTTTAGAAGAGAGAGGGAAAACGAGAATGAAAGAAAGAAAAATAGGTTGAAATGTGAGTCTGAGAAACAAATTCCCTGTATCCTTTCCTTTGTTTGCTTCCATCTCAGGTCAGAAACCTGAATCCATCAGACGGTCTAGAAAAGGCCATTCTGTAATTTACACTATTAACTGCAATAAACCTGATTTTCACACATGACAGAGTTTAACTGCTGAATTAAGCTTCTGTACTTCAACACAAATTGTGTGAAAGAGTTCTCTTTTCCTGTTTTATCTTACTTTCTTTTTTTGGGGGGGAAAAATGGCTTCAGTTTTTAAAACTTCAGTGAATAAAATTCATTTAAAATACACACACAACTTGTGTTTCTTACAAGAAACTCATGGAAGACTCAACTCAAAATGAACGGAGCCTAAAGTTAGCATATCGCTAATGATGCAAAAATCAGCATAAAGTACACTTCTGGCCTCACTGTCTTTCTGGAACAGACTTCACGGTGAAGTGCACCTGCTAGGCTGCTTTGAAACACTATGAACGTGTGGGAATACTGTAAATACTCCAAATAACATGCTCATCAGACAACACTTATTTAGATGTCACAATCACAACAAAGGCACACAAATGACTCACATTGGCTCTATTGTGCCTTCATACACACCCAAGCTGGTGGTTTAAAGTAAAGAAAGCATGTTTAAGACCTAAAACCAACATCTAACTGCATTTGAGGGAAATACATCTTATGTAACAAGACCTCAAACCATCATGATGTTCATCTGACCTTGCCTCTCAGCTAACCACTGTCTACAACAGTGCTTTTTTTGTGTGAATGCTAGTAACTGGCAATTATAATTAGCTGTCGTTTTGAAACCATGCTGAACAAGCCAATTTAAGCAACCTTGAAAGAGCCAGACATGGACCATTTAGGGAACAGTTTGGTCTAGAGAGATTGCTGTGGTTATTTGAATATGCGTGTTTACAGCCTCCATTGACATTATCATCATATTAGAGAGTGTTGCAGTTTGATGCCTTAAAATCTCCCAGAGAAGTTCTAATTTACTGTGTCCTCACGATTGCCATGATTTTGCCAAGTAAGACATGATCCTTGGTCAACATTACTGTCCAAAATTATACTCATCCCAATCCCTACCCCTAAACCTAACCCTGCCCCAAATATATTCCCAGAATCAGTGGAAAATGATAGATGATTACCAAGGGTGTATAAGCACCTAACCCTGATCACAAACCTAAAACAGATATTTCCTGAAAAATTATCCCTCAAATCTGATTGGTTGATTGAAATGTTGTTCCAGGGTCAACAAGAATGTTTATCTTGTACTTGGTGAAATCACGCTTATGTCCTAAACAGAGGCGATGTTAGGAAACAGGTAGACTGTCTGACAAAGCAAACGCAAAAATGGAGCGCGATGCGATTACAACCAATCCAATTTCTCGCAGCACGATGTAGCTAAAGAGCATTAAACTTTAAATTAAATACATACCTCTTATTTTAATAACGCTGCGATGCTTCAACACACGCCATGTTTATATTTAGATTTTTCTCTCTTGGTACTGGAGGGAAATTAGATGTTTTATTGTAGACAGTCTATTATCAAGTATCTCCTCATCCATGTTTGACGTTTGTATGTAGAATTGACACCTAATAGCTGAAGTATTGGAAATACTGGAAACCGTTTTTTTTCTCCCTGGCCCCTCCTCTTCAGACTTGCCAGATTGACCACACCAAGAGAAAAGAGTGCAAATGACGATGAATTAAATGAAATACGCTGTTTTCTGCCAACTGGCAACTGGCAACTTTAACTGCGATGTTTGTTGAAGCAATTTTGTCAGAATTATGGTTTGGTTTTCAGTACTGTGTAATTGAAGCAGTTTATCTTCTTTTTCTCATGAATTGGTTTCACTACTAATAAAGTAAAATTGAAAAATAGTAGTCAGCCCACCAAAAACATGCTTACTACATATTTACGATAATGAAAATGAAATGAAGTGTCAAAATGTTTGAAGGTGTCAACATCTCTGAAGGCCCGTTCACACCAAAAAGGATAAAGATAACGATACAGTTACAAAAATCTTTCTCAATATTAAAGAACAACTACGATAAAGGCACAGACAAATGATATCATTGGATTTTTTAGTTATTACAGCTGATGAGCCATAAAAATATAGACAGCCAATCATAATAAACCCTGCTATCATGAGCTAGACGAGCATGTGCCAAAAATAACCAGATGATATCAACTGCTGGTGTTGATGCTAATGTAGTTATCTTGATATTTATCCTTATAGTCATCGTTCTTGGTCTGAACAACCACTTTATATTAAAGTGAATAAATATATCACTATGTGTCATATTACACAGATGCATAAAAACATTTATAATTACACTTTGTGATCAATTAAGTTATCATCAAAATCCGCAGTTTGCTCCCAAATTAGCAAACAAGCATTCGTCTCCTTTATAGGATCACCTGAAAAAAAAAAAAAAAAAAAATGTTTGGTCTCTCATCGCTTGTTTTTGCAGTTGGTTGAGAGAAAATTCAGATAGGAAGAGATGAGATTTATTGCAACGCTCCTGGTTAGAACACAGTGTAAAGAATGTGCATAATCATACTCATCTTTGGGACAGTTCTCTGTCAAACAAACACAACAAAATGCATTCGCTTTATTAGTATCAGTTACTGCAAACTGTGTTTTGTTGTACTCGTTCATTCTACGGCATATACAAGAGGGGATCAGTGTCGATAGAAAACTGGCAGTTACAAAAATAAGATGATACAGATATTTGCTGGAGAAAATAAATTTTGATACACAAATAAAGTCATAATAGATGCTCCTTTAAAAGGTCATAGAATCAGAAGTTGAGAAGAATCATTTTCTGCGCGTCTATGTCATTGCAGTCTCTATTGTGCTCAGTTCCCCAGGGTTTTTAAGTCTCTCTCTCTGGGTGCCTTCTAAAGGTGCATAAAAGTCCAAAGCGATCCAAAAAGGCAGTCCTGATTCACTCAGGGTTGAACAGTTCATATCCGCCTCGTCTTTTCAGATGATATCACTCAATGGCTGTCGTGCAGTCTGAGTTATCTGATTGGATGTGATGGCCCCCCTCTGTTCTCTTTTATCCAGTGCCACGCTCACCTTATATCTGCTGTGAAGAAAAGACCTTGTTAGGCTTTGACAGCACACCTGCTGAACTGACAAAAAAAAGCAGCATACGATGAAAGTCTATGAGGCAAATAGGCAACAAATGAAAATGGTTGAAAATGGATACTATATTATTGCTTCTAAATTGGTTATTTGTATTTGTTTTTTAAGGACTATAGGGCAAGTGTGCGACTGGTGGAAAATGGGCTAAATATTATTTTTAAGTTTGTCAATTGTTTCTTTGTTCTTAATTAAGATAGAGTTATTAAGTAAATATATATAGTATATATATATATAAACAATAATAATAAACTTTATGTAAAACTATATATGTACACTGTTGAGGTCAAAAGTTTTCAACCCCCTTTCAGAAACAGCTTAATGTTAATTAGTTTACCAAAATCAGATGAATCCTAAACAATGTGTGTTAATTGTTTATTACGTATTCACCTGAAATACGATAGTTCACATAAAAGATGTTTACAAGAGAAAATTGTTTACATGATTCTTCAAATGTTTAACCTGAATGATCCACAGTGTTTTTTTTGTTTGTTTAGTAATAGTTGTTCATGAGTCACTTGTTTGTCTTTGGTTTTCAAGCATTTTTGTGTATTTGTACCCTTTTCAACGATGACTGTATGGTATGGTTTTGAGATCCATATTTTCACGCTGAGGACAACTGAGAGACTCATATGCGACTAATACAGACAGTACAAATGCTTACTGATGCGCCAGAAGATTTTGTCTTTTGGGAGACATTTAAGTTCCTCTGTAGCTTCTGAAGGGCAGTACTAAATGAAAGATGGGATATTTAGGCGAAATGTACACATTCTGTTCAAAAGTTTTCACCCCCAGCTATAAATGCAAACATATACATCCATCTTGGTCACATATTATTGTAGCACAGTTTGTGCTGTATACAAAAACAGTTATATGTTGGTCAATAGTATGTTATGAGTAGCTGAAATATCCACAAATATCAGAGCATGTCAAAACATCTCAGGGATTCCAAAATCACCCCAAAGGGTTAATGCATTGGTTTTGCTTCTGAAGCATCAGTGAGCCTTTGAAGGGTTACTTTTATAAAACCAAGACTATGTGTAAACATTTATGTGAAATATCAAATATCAATTTGTATAATCCCGCTTATTTTGGTAAACTTATTAGCATGTTGCAGATTCTGAAAGGGGGGTGTAAACTTTAGACCTCAGCTGTATTAATATACGTATGTACTTATTTCTTTGTATTTCACTTTTCATAGTGTTTACTTTCAGTTATATATATAGATAGATAGATAGATAGATAGATAGATAGATAGATAGATAGATAGATAGATAGATAGATAGATAGA